>JAASGT010001184.1:0-10433 GCA_023334315.1 Globisporangium alternatum | reverse complement strand
GTCATCGTCTTTGTAGCTCTCGGCGCTCCCTTCTCCATCTTCGTCTTCTTCCTCGCCGCTTGAGTTCTCTTCGAGCGTGAGAATGCCCAGCAGAATGCGGCGGCACACGGCGCGCTCGTGCTTGGTGAGCAACTGCACGAGCACCGCCACCTCCTGCTCCTGCTGGCCGTCGTCCTGCGGCTTCTCCAGCGCGTCGCTGTACACCTTGTCACGTTTCCGCAGCAGCACGGCGAGCACGTCGTAGAGCACCTCGGCGGGCAGGCTCTTGGCAAACACGAAGCTCAGCAACGCGTCGGCGAGCCCGAACTCCTTCGCCTGGTCGCCGTGCAGCAAAAAGAAGAGTGTGTCATCCTCTCTAGATTCCTTCTCGACGAAGAGTTTGCGCTTCTTGGTTGCCGGCTCCTGCTTAGCTGCTTGCTGCTGCTTATTATGAGCCTCGTCACTATCGCTATTGTCGCTCTCGGCGCTCTTGTCGGCGTCGTCGTTCAGGAACGCAGTGTACGTTGTCAAAAGCTCGCCGCTCGTGACCAGAATGCAATCCGTTGGCACGGACTCGGGCAGCACGAAGCCGTAGCGACACAGCAGCTGGCATACACACACCTCACAATGTTAGATAGTGCCATGTGCGTGTTCTTGTTCTGCGCCATGAACGCACCTCGGCATTCGAGAGGTCACCGTACGAGATCGTCACGGCCTCGCCCTTGGCAATGGCTCGTAGCGCAACCAGCTACAGCGTACAACACGCATCCATCACAGCATCAGCATGACTTATGATTCCCTCCCATACACCGCTTGACTTAGCACTGAACCACAGCATGTACCTGGAATGGGCCGTCGTCGTTCTTGAGGATCTTGGCGGCCGGGTTCTTGTGGTCGTGGTTCGCCATGTCGATCACAGGCAGGAGCGTCGGCTCCTTCGCGCCGCTGATCGTGAACGCGCGGGACGAAACAACTGTGTAGGCCCACTGGAAGCGCTCAAGTGTGAGCTCTTCGGTCCAGAGAGTTGGGAATTTGGTTGCCAGTGGCGCGCCGAAGCTTTTGAACATGTTGGCGACCAGTTCATCGTCGACCGAGGGCGATCTGCGCTCATCCACAGGCAGAATCGATTAGAATACACTCCCAAACAGCAATTCGTCATACTAAACCAGTCGCAGCTCATGTGCACTTACGCTGCAGTGTGCTTGAGCGCGCGGCGTGCGCTCTCGGACCACGTCATGGGCAGTGGGATGTGCTTTGGGAGCTGCTCGATGTAGCCCGCGAAGCGGCTCTTGTCCTTCAAAGCGCACTCGTACAGCAGCGCCATCACGAGCTGCACCGTCGGGCTCAGCTGCAGCTTCTGCAGCTCACTGTGTAGCTTTTGCGCGTCTTCCGCGCATGCTGATCCGTCGAGCGAGCGGAGCCACGAGGAGCCATTCAAAAACGTGCCGTCCTGTAACGTGATGAGCTCTTGCGTGGCTGGGATCGCGTCCTGCGCGAAGATCGTGCGATCCGAGTCGCTGAAGTGCGCGTCCGAGTTGCTGCTGCTGCTGGCAATGGGGTTGATGCGCTCGCTCACGCGCACCAGCGGCTTGTGCGCGTCGATCCACGCGCGCAGCGGCATCACCATTGTTGCTTTTTTGCTTGGCGTTGTGTCAAATGTCTGTCATGTCAAAAATGCTCGTGGCAAAACTGTGCTGTCGTTTTTTCGTCAAGCCAGCTAAAAACATAACTCAAATATAAAAATATAAAATCATCAATCGAATTTCTACATTAAATTCGATTCTCTCATCTCACGTCTCGTCCTAATTAAAATATAAAATATAACAACAGATAACACTTTTTCTGAACATGAGCCACAAACTCACAATAGCAAAACAAAACTAAAATTTGTCCGGTTTTGTCAAGATACTTACGTTAAATACTTTGATGACAAAAAAGGGTGATACTGCATTGACTTGTTGTCCCAGGTCAGTCAGAATCCAAAAGGCAAGCAAGATGACGTCGAGAGCCGATGGCGTGCCCGGCAGCGTCACCGCCGGCGAGAGCAGCCAGAGCGGCACGAGCACCTTCAGCGGCTCGACGTCCACGAGCAATGACCAGTGGCGCGTGTTTCTCGGCCTCGCGATCCTCGTGGCGTCCTACGTGTTCCGCGTAGAGCTCGTGCGCTTCTCGCTGCGGCTCGCGCGGCGCGCCGTGCCGAACGCCTTCGTGTGGATCAAGGAATTCGAGAAGGACCTGCTGCGGCCGCTCTCGTGGGTCGTCTTTATACTGCTGCTCTGGTTCGCCACCTACGTCATGGATCTGAGCAAAGTGCTGCACATGGAGGACGACATGATCACGAGCATCATCACGCTCGTGCTCGGCTTCCCGCTCATCTGGGTCGTCATCGCGCTCTGCAACTACATCACGTGGGTACGTAGCATGATGTAGTATGAGGAGGATGTTGCTTGTGACAGCTAACGTATGGTCTGTGGGCACTCAATGTAGGGCATTATCCGCGTGAAAGGCTGGAACAGGGCCGCGTCCAAAGACGACGACGACTACAGTCGCGTCATGATCATCACCGAAGGCATTGGGGTAATTGGATCACTGTTACTTCACGTCGTCATATGACGCCACGTCATACTAAACTATGTATGTACGTACATATGACCTCATTGTATTCACGTTCGCATCACAACAGGTGATCAAAATCCTGCTTGTGGCGACCGTCGTGTCGTCGTTTATGATCGACGAAATCGGGCAGATCACGAACTTCGACTCGTCACAGATCTCGACCGTCGCCGTGCTCATGGTCGAGCTCGTCTTCGTCTTTGGCGCGCACTCATGGGTACGACTAATGGCGTATTGTGTGGATATTAAACTTTCGGTACACTCACAACGCTCATACGAATCCCCTCTTGCTCGTGTTACTTCACTCACACAGCTCAAGAACATCATGGGCGGCCTCATGGCGCTCATCGACGAGCAGATCAAGAGTGGCTCGCACATCCGCTTCCAGGGCCACGAAGGTGTCGTCGAGCGGCTCTACCTCCAGTGCTTCTCGCTGCGCCAGTACGACAAGGGGCTCACGTACATCCCGAACGGCATCCTGCTCGAGAACACGGTCGAGATCCAGAGCAAGAGCCTCGACCGGCGCTGCGTCGTCGCTGTGCACCTGAGCCATCGAACAAAGGCGACGGTCGTGCGGCTCTTCATCCAGGAGCTCGACAATTTCCTGCTGCACCTGCACGCGGAGAAGCAGGCGCGCCGGAAAACCAACGTCGTGCTCGGGCTCGAGAGCAAGACGCGCAGCGGCAAGTGGGACGCGATGCGTCCGTACGACAAGACGCGCAACAAGCTCACGGTTGACGACGACCAAGACAGCTCGAAGGGGAGGTTCTGGATCAGCATCGAAGACGCGTACACCGTACACGTCGTGTACTACACGCACGAGCGCCATATCAAGCCGATCATGGCGGAGAAGACAGAGGTCGTGCTGCACATCACGGAGATCTTGGCAAAGCTCGACCTGAGACTGCATGGCGACGACTCCGGGCCTTCGCCTCCTTTGCGAAGTGGACCGTTGCGGATTGACACAGCCGAAGAAGCTCTATCTCGACTAAATGGACCCCAGAGCAGTCCGTCTCTGCATGCGATGATGCCTAGCCGTGGTGAAGGTGGCGCCACCAAGAGTCTGCCGAATTTTGATCGCTTCCGGAGGAACTTCAGCGACAACAGCGGCATTCGGCAGCGACGGCAGCAATCGTCGATTATCTAGCCATTCAAACACCTTTGCAGGTCCAAGCGTCCAGTTCGTAGCTGCTCAGCTTCGTCGTCCAGTGATCACGTTACGGTGTCCACTGCTGCGCGACGATGCCAATGCGTTGAAGGCTCTCGACGATCAACATATTTATCTGCATGAAGGCATCATCATCACACAAGCAAGCAACTGCGAGGTTAGTCCCATTGACTCCTCACACAATCCAGCCAACCACTTTCACCACCAGTGCGTACCTCGGTCTTGACGGCCTCGAGGGACGCAAAGCGTGCGCGGTCCACGAGGATGCTCACTTTGACGCGGTACATGGCGTGCAGCACGACGCGGACGCTGCGCTCCTCGCTCGTCATCGTCAGTGCTGCAGTTGGTCGCACGTCCGTGCTCGCAAAGCTCCGATTCGCGTCGTTCGGGCACTGCGTCGACTGGGGCGTCATCTCCGCGGACTCGCTCCCGCGGAAGCTCACGACCCTCGTCGCCGGGTCGTCGGGCATCGCGAACTGCGGCAGAATGACCGAGAGCTCGTCGATGAGCTGCTGGATCTTCTCGATGGGCGTCCTCTGGTGGATTTGCAATACGAGCTCGTGCAGCTGCGCTTCTTGCGCACTGCCGCTCGTCTGGTGCCAGTCGGCGAAGACGCCGTTCGGGATGAACACAAGCGAGCCGTCTTTCTGGCGCAACGTGGTGCGCGCGAGCGACACCTTCTCGATGAAGCCCAGCAGGTCGTGGATTCTGCACAAGCTGTCTGTGCGGAACGGCTCGGCGAAGATCAGGAAGAGTCCCGTGGCGATGTTCTTGAGCTGTACACGACAGCAAACAAACATGCAAGCAAACAACAACAACAACCGCATGCGCAAGTTAGGATAAACAAGTTTCAGCAAGTGGTTGTGGACTTGTGCGTTTGCGCACTCTATTATTGTACGCACCGTCGTGAAGCCTGCCGCGATGACGAGCACCTCGAGGCTCGCGAGCACGACCACGAGCAGGAACTCGGCCATCTCGTTCGAGACGAAGAAGATGTAGAAGATCTCGACCGCGATGAGCACGAACACGAAGAACTGCAGGCAATTATACGTCCACCAACCAGTGTTAGTCATTCGCCATACATAGATGCTACCAACTCCACACTCGCAACACGCAAGCAAGCGACGACGCACGCTGATGCCTTCTGTGACCACAAAGATGCGCGTGTCGTATTCGGTCTCGTCCTGGTCCCACTCGAAATGCCGGACGATCATCTACATTTCATGTGCACAATCATCGAGTCGATATGCGCCTTCACATGAGAGCGATAGCAAGAAATACACAAGCGTACGTACGTTGGTGACCACTTTGCGCAGCGCAAAGGTGCCGAGCACGACGGGCACCGCGAGCGCGTACGTGAGCGTGTTCATGAGCGCGTCATTGTTGCCCACCTGCAGGATGTACTCGGCGATGCTCATGAGCAGCAGAAAGAAGCAGATCCACGACAGGTAGAGCAGCATGTAGCGCTGCATGTCGGCGATCCATCTGTATGCGCACCGAGTCATCGCCACATGGTAAACATTAGCATGTGACGCCCACAGAGAGCGGGCACTGACAGATACGAGAAGAGGACGCACTGGAAGCCCTTGCCGAGGCGGCGGCGGATGGTGATGAGAAGCGCCTCCATGACGGGCCGCGAGAGCAGGTACGCGAGCACCGCGAGCACGGCCGCGGCGATGAGCCGCCACGTCGCGATCATCCTTGTTAGAAGTGCTTGTTTGCTGCTTTGTGTTTGTTT
Organism: Globisporangium alternatum; assembly: GCA_023334315.1. Taxonomy (NCBI): domain Eukaryota; phylum Oomycota; class Peronosporomycetes; order Pythiales; family Pythiaceae; genus Globisporangium; species Globisporangium alternatum. The sequence continues at coordinate 4,935 of JAASGT010001184.1, read as the reverse complement.
TGTGATTGTTTGCGCTTTAGACAGTTGTTCAGTTTGTATCCAATCAGATATCGCAAAAGGTATGAAATGCTGAAAATGGCACAATTTTCATCCAATCATAGATCGAAGAAGGGAGATGCACAGTGATTCCCAGTGTGGTTTGAACGACGACGCACGAGCATGGAAAGTGGCGCGCTGTAACTATGCAGTCAATAAGCTTGCTTGTTTGTTTTGCTCGAAGGCACCGAGTCGAGCGAGCGAGCAGCAGCGTTCACGAACCACCATCCATCGTTTCAGCCGTCGGTCCAGCGCTGTTTGCGGTCGCTGCGTCACGGTACGAGTGACTGAGCCACGGGTTCCTTCTGTTGATTTTCAAACTGCTGTCCCGCGCGTGGGATCCCACTGACTGACCGACTGGGAAGAAAACCGCGCGGTTACTTCGTCAAGTCGAGCGTGACGACACGAAACAAGGCAAACAACAACTTGCACCCTGCTTGCGGCACAACCACGACACGCAAGACAAGTCGCACTTGCTTGCGTGTGTGTTAGTGGTCCAGCACGAGCAACTCGACTGACGGACTGACTTGGCAGCGACCAAAGGAGAACCCATGCTGCACGAGCTGCTGCGCCGCGTGCTCGAGCATGCTCCACAGTCGTTAGCTGACGCGAACGCAGCCGGCAACGCCACTGCACTGCCGCTGACGCCCCACGAGCTGCACACCGTACGCCTCGTGATCATCTGCAGCAACTCGCTCTCGATCCTCGGCTGCGCGTACATCCTGTGGCACTTTTTGCGCTCGACGCGCACGCGCCACGCCACGAGCATGAGCCAGCGCATGGTGACCATGCTCTCGCTCTTCGACCTCAGTTACTCGTTCCCCAAAATCTTCGCGCACCCGCGCGAACTCCAGAACAAGCTCGCGTGCGACGCGCAGGGCTTCGCGCTCGAGTTCACGGGCGTCATGTGTACGAGACTTGTTTGTTGTTCGTGTCGGGTTGACCAGCTATTCACTAACTGTGTGCGTGTAAACAAACAGCGGTGATCTGGAACTGCTGCATGGCGCACAGCATGTACCGCAAGGTCGTGCACCGCGACAGCGAGGCCATGCTGCTCAACAAGTTCAAGCTCTACATCGGACTCACGATCATCCCGGCGTTTGTCGCGAGCGTCTGCTTGCTAGCAGGTAATGTACACACAAACAAGAAACAAACAAGTGCTTGTTTGTTAGCTTGTTTGCTTGCTTTTTGTTTGTCGCTTGTGTACTTACTTGTTTGTTTGCTTACCAGGGGACATGTTTGGCGACGCGACGTTCTACTGCTGGCTGGACACCAAGATGCGGCAGTGCGTAGCGCTCTACCTCTGGGTCGCGCTCGCGATCGTGTACGTGTGCGTGATTCTCTTCATAACGCACGTGCACGTGGCGAGGCGCGCGCAGCGGCAAGGAAACCTGGACGCCATCGAGTCCTCGTGGCTTATCATGCTCAAGCTGCGCATCTACATGATCGCCTTCGTCATCCTCTGGCTGCCGAGCCTCGTCTACCGCAGTGAGTACAGGAGCAAGCCGTCCCCTCTTGTCGCCTGTAGTGGCATCAGACTGTTGTTTGTGCTTGGCTGGGACTCACTGTACTTATTTACCAACATGTGTGTGTGCTCTCAAACAGTGTTTGGTGACTATGTCGGCAGCGCGAGGTTCCCGCTGGCCATCGTGATGCAGCTGACGCTCTGCAGCCAGGGATTTGCGACCTGCGTGATCTACGGTGGAGTGGTCACGAAGCTGCTCTCGCTCTGCAAGCGCAAGCCGCCGACCGTGTCCTACAAGGAGATCGCGCCGCCCTTCTTCCAGACCAACGACGCGTCGAGCGGGCAGCCGCTCAAGAGCTACGGACGGCCTGCGAGCATCTTCGTGTCGACGTTCAACATGGGCGAGGGCAAGCTCTCCAAGACCGAGCTGGTAAGCTGCAAACATCTTCTCGTACCTATTTATGCTTGCTGTAAATAAGTTCGCTGACCAGAACGCTGTGTGACCTGGTGGCTCTTATAGGCGAAGTGGATCCCGCTTGGGTACGACATCTACGTGATCGGCGTGCAGGAGTGCCTGCACCTCTCGGAGACGCGCAGCCAGATCCGCCAGCACATTGAAGGCCGAGCGTCGCCGACCGCACCCGCAACAATCGCGTTCCACCAGTTCCGGCGCCAGATCGGCAGCAGGAACACGTCGCTGGGCTACCACGTACGTTTCGTTGACGGATCGTCTCTCGTGAAAATGGATGTACTTATTTAATGTGCGTGTTTGTTGTTGTTGTTCATAGGGCCACATCGCGATCACCGTGTTCATCAAGTCGGAAGACGTCGAGAGCGGCGCGTTTTACATGCCGCCAGCAGCGCAGCAAGAGGTACGTCTTGCTAGCAAACGCATCGTGTTGTTGTTGTCAGGAATTGCTGACAAAGTCGTGTTGTTTGGCTATTTATTTGTTGCTGTTGTGCAGGTGAACTGCGGCAAGTCGCTGGTCGTTGCGCGCGCGTCCAACAAGGGTACCGTGGGCTTTGCGTTCCGCTACTATGACACGTCGTTCGCCTTTGTCACGTGCCACTTGTCCTCCGACTCCAAAGTAAGTACAGATCGATGTCTCCGCTGAGACGCAATTGAACCAATCTGGTGTTGACTTTGTGCAATGTCATACCTTGCTGCTGTACGTACCTAGGGCCGATCGAAAGTGGCGCGCCGCAACCGCGACGCCGTCGACATGTTCAAGGGCCTGCACTTGGACGTCGAGGACGTCGGCTTCGAGTTCCCGCTCATGCACCACCACAGCTTCGTGCTGGGCGACCTCAACTATCGTCTGACGCACCGTGATGCGAGCCCGAGCGAGATCCTGGAGCTCGTCGAGAACATCCACCGCAGCGAGCTGCGCACAAGCGGCGGCAGTGGCAATGGCAGCGGTGGCGCCGGTGGACGCGCAGCTGCAGTCTTGTCGGACAAGCGCTGGAGCTGGCGCTCGGGCTTCCTCAGCGACAGCAGTCTGCTGCAGCGCTCGACGGCCGCCGGCAACCGCGACACGCGCGTGGATACCGAGACGAGTCTGGACATAAGCATGATCGAGCGCACGGTCAAGAGCGCCGGTGACGACGCCGAGTCGAACTCGAGCCTCGAGGAGTTCGAGCGCATCGACGACAAGTTCATCTGGGACGACATCTTCGCGCACGACGAGCTCAAGAACTGGATGGAGTCGGCTCAGGTACGCTAGCATTGTCACTGGTGTTGGTGGTCTTGTTTGACATTGTTGCTAAGTCGACACTTGTATTGTGCTTTGGCTACCCTGCTTGTAGATCTTCTTTGGCTTTCGCGAGAGCAAGATCACGTTCCCGCCGTCGTACCGGCGCAAGCGCGGCGCGGGCCTCAGAACCGAGGCCAAGTGGTCGTCTCAGGAGCTCGCCAAGCAATACTCGACCGCAGTGAAGGGTGCTGGCGCGCGCGTGCCGTCCTACACGGACCGCATTCTGTTCTCCTCGCAGAGTGACATGGCGAGTCGCCTCAAGTGCTCACTATACACGTCGTGCGAGGACGTCAAGTGCTCGGACCACAAGCCCGTGGTCGCGATCTTCCATGCGCTCGTGAACCGCGAGCTGTTGCCGATGCCTAAGCGCCCGCCGCTCCCTCCGCGCAAGTGGCGCCGTATGCAGAACATCCGCGGTGTCTACGAGTGCACGCTGCGCGTCGACTTTGGCGCAATCCGCTGGAAGATCCACCCGGCGTTCCTTGTGGGCGACCATCTCGAGCAGCAGAGTGGGAGCGTCGCCTCGACGGCCACGAGCTCGCACAGCTCGCAGCGGCACAACACGGGCGAGAGGCGCCTCGACCAAGGTAGATTGTATAGTTGAATTGACTGAGTCACCCACGGTTCATGGCAGGTTGCTGACTTTGTGTGTGTGTTGTGTTGTGTCGACTTAGCATTCCTGACGGTCGTGTTCCCGCTACCGTCGGAGGACATCTTCTCCGAGCAGCGCAAGCTGCACGAGCTCGCGGACGCGCTGAGCGGCGGCGTGTACTCGGATAACTCGGACGAGCAGTTGCTCAAGAGCAACGTGGCGCACTGCAAGTGGGTCGACTTTGTGCGCAACGGCGTCACGCACGCGACCTTTGCGCGCGTGACCGCGGGCGCGATGCACGCCGCTATCAAGGTGCACCTGGGCGGCACTTCCACGCAATGTTTCGGCCAGGGCGTGCTCAGCATATCGCAGGCGTGTCTTGACGGTGACGTGAGCGACTTTGAAGTGGAGCTCGCGGTCGGCGGCAAGTGCACGGGCACGCTCTGCGGCAGCATTCGTGTGGCGCTCGCACAGCACGAGGGCGGCGAATGAGCGAGCGAGTAAGCGAATACTCTCGTACACATATTTAAGGACACCCGGTTAGTAAGTAGGTACACGTCCTCCGTGTTGAGTGAATCACACCTTTTGAGGATCCACTCACCTGAAAGGTCAGACCAGAGGACGCAAAGAAGGCTCGTGACCACACAAACTGCAACACCGAGCCAAAAAATCCACAATCACAGCGAACAAATCACCTTAATTTGAAATTTGTATGCCGCCAGCAAGGGAGCCAAGTGTGTTGGGACGGAAACGTCGTTCGCTCCCATTTCTCGACCAACAAGCAGTAACCTCATGTGCTAACACCTCGTTTCAGATCACTAACTTACCATGAGATACTACAGTACCAACACGATTACGTAAGTGACCTTCTGTTTTTTGTTTCGGGTCGATACGCTAAGTAAACCCAGCGCACCTGACGACCTCGGAGTAGGCTTCCCCGGGCACCCGAGCTCGAAGAGCCAAGGTGAGCATGTGTTCGTTCTTCATGAAGATGTTGCGCGCGGCATTCACGTCTCGGTCCATCGTCAGATTGCAGTTCGAGCAGTGGAAGACCTTCTCATGCGTGATCTTGCGGTTGATTCTCCCGC
>JAASGT010001183.1:0-10448 GCA_023334315.1 Globisporangium alternatum | reverse complement strand
TCACCACAAGGACTTCTCGTTGCATTCTACAACATATCCAAGTATCAGCTCTGTAAACCAAAAACTAGAGAAAAAAGTCTATCTTTTTTTGAAAAAAGTACCGTCCCTATCTTTATGGCGCGCACTGTACTTGTTACGAACTCTTAACAACGATCAAAACACCGCGTTAAAAACATGACTTGATGTCAACACGGCACATTTTGTAGAAAACGAGATGAAGGACGACGACCGCGCCGCTGCGGAGGTGATCGGGCAGCAGGTGCGCGGCTCCTGTCACTCTCTATCCATCACTGATGTGCTGCTATTGCTTGCTCTGTCGGTGTGCTCACTCTGTATGTGCAACAGATCGACGCGATGCGCGGGCGCGTGCATCAGAGTGGCGTGATGGCGTACCTGGTACGGCGACGACGACGATAACCGTCTCGCATGACAATCGAGTTCTCCGTCTTGTAATACTGACCACACTATGCGTCTTCTGCTGCTGGTGCTGGCGCTGCTCTCCGTAGGCGAAAGACTCGAGTGAAAGGTGTCGACGGAAGGACGTGAACAAGCAGTTCCTGTCGAGCACCATCCGGAGGTGAGGCGCTCGCGTTTCCACACAGATCATGAAGATTTCACTGTGTATGTGTGTCATGTGATTGAGAGGACAAGTCGTGTACTAACACTTGGCTGTGCTCTTGTTTGGTGTACGCCTGTCCTACTGCAGTGTGGATCAGCACAATCGCCGACATGTACGCCATGACTGTCTGAATCGCAGGAAGTAAGCGAGCGTTGACTCTATAGTTCATGTGTGTGTTGCAACTGCAGGCGGAGGACAAGTACTGGAAGCTGCGAGAGCTGGAGGACAAGATCAAAGATTGCACTGATCGCGAGAAGAGACACGCTCGTTGGTCCAGAAGCCGCAGTCCGAGCCACGGACGTCACCACAAGAGCAGGAATCGCAGTAGGAGTCCACGACGAAGAGACCGACGACGATCCTCCAGCAGAAGCTCCGAGCGCCAGTCGCATCGTCATTATCACCAAAGACACCGCCAGGAGAGGGCACGCAGAACTAGAAGCAGCAGCCGGGAGAACAAGGCAGCATCGATTCGTGATGGCAGCAGCTCACAGACGCGAGACTCAGCCGCTGAGCAGGAGCGTCTCTACTGGGCGCAGAAGAAAGCCGAGCGCACCAAGCAGATCTGGGAAAAGCTGCACAACGCAAGTGACCGCAACGTGTCGGTGGAGAACGCGCCCCAGTTTTGCAGTTCGTCAGAGGATTCGGATGATGATGACGTGAAGGCACGAGCGCTCTCCTCGTCGTCTGAGAGCGACAGCGACGACGACAGGAAGACCAGCAAGAAGAAAAAGAAACACAAGAGCAAGAAGGCTAATAAGAGCAAGAAGAAGCACAAGAGCAGAAGGAAATAGTGAGGACGGAGAACTCTAAAGAGTGACGTGACGATTACAAGGAGGGATGCAGTGCGAAGTCTATGGGGTTTTGGCTGGCTGACTAGTTTTCTAGCTCGTGTGGCTCTATGTGGTCTGGATGGTTGGATTAGCTCCATGTGGACAGCGCCTGATACGAGGCAAACACCATTGTGAAGACGCCGATCGTGATCACGGTCGCGTTGAGCCAGTGGCCGTTGTTCACGAGTCGGGAATGGAAGAGACACGGGTAGATGAACGCAAGCGGCACGGAGCAGAAGCCACCAATGAGCGCCACAAAGCTGTCCAACTGGAAGAGACAGAACAAAAGAATCACACAAATAGAGCGTAAATAGTGTCGTCAGCAAGTGGACACACACATTTCCCCCAAGAGCTACACAAACACCCAACAGATCGATTCATTCGTACCTGATTCTTGCCGAAGAATGCGATGGCCGCCGTCAGACACACGAGCACGAAGCGGAAGCCGTTCTTCTGCCACCGCCAGTAGCCCTTTACGCGGCGCTTCTGCGGAAAGAGGTAGTTCTCAAGGATCTTCACGACCGGGTAGAGCATGAGAGGGTACGTGAGCACGAGCGCGAGCGAGTACGTGAGCTGCACGGTCATGGTGGCGCCGCTCACGCTCGCGTTCGGCAGGTTGAGCGTCACGACGGACTGCGTCTTGTCGCCAAATGCCGCGTAGACCGTGCCCGCAAAGAGCGAGAAGAGCACGACGAGGAAGAGAATGGTGAGCGCGATGATCTTGGGGAACTTGTGCTTGATCTTGGTGTCCATGGCGTCGTAGATCGGCAGGATAAGCCCGATGCCCTCGAAGCAATACACGGCTGTGCCCAGGAACAGCGCCCAGCTCTTCTGGTTGAAGTTCTCCCACGTGGCGCTCCGTGGCGGCGCGGCCTCGAGCTTCTCGACGCTGTAGCCGATGATGTAGACGAGTCCAAAGAGGATGAGCACGTCGGCGATGAGGTTCGTGATCGCAAAGTACTCGATGCGGCGCACCCACGTGAGCGGCGTGTAGAGCGGGATCTGTAGCAAGATGAGCGTCCAGGAGAAGGACGCGACTGAGTCCGTCGTGTGGAACACCTGGGCGATGATGTCGCCGACGTTCTTCTCCACGAAGATCAGGTACGAGCAGCAGAAGCCGAGCTGCGAGAGCACGAGCGACACGTTCACGGCAAAGCGCCCCCATTTACCGAACGAGCGCTCGCCCAACAGGCCGTAGGACACGCCGCTACCACCCGTGGTGCGCATGATGGCGTTCGAGCAGTCGGTGAGCCGCAGCATGCAGAAGGTCGAGAGCCCCGCCGAGATGAAGAGCCCGACAATCGAGAAGAGCATGCCGCCGTGCTGGAACGCCTTGGGCAAGAACAGGATGCCACTGCCGATGAACGACTTGAGGATCGTGAACACGGTCTTGCGCACCGACGCGCCCTTTGACGACGCCGCGACGTCGTCGCTCGAAAACGTCTTGTACAGTTGCTTGCCGCCTTTCGCCTTGCCTGCGTGGTTGTGCAATACGAGCGGGGTGTTGGCGTCGTCGTCGCCGTCCTGGTCGTCAAACTCCTCGCGTGACATGCCGTAGCCCAGGTTCGCGATAATGAAGTCGTCGTAGCTCGACTTGACTGCGTTGCGCCCTGCACGCATGCGCGGGAACGACTCGAGGAACGACGCGTGCGCGTAGGTCGGTTCGCCTTCGCCGTCGTCACCGCGGGACGCGAGCACGTGGCCGCGCCGGAAGCCGCCGGGCTGCGCCATGTCGGACGCCTTGCCGATATCCTCGTAGAGCACCTCGCTCACGTCCGGCATGGAGCGCGCCTGCGCGCGTTCCTTGTTGCTGAAGAGCGTCATGAAGATATCGCGCGTCATGTCCGAGCCTTCCTCACCAATGTCGTGTACCTCCGCGGCGTGCGTCACTTCGTCCTCCTCCTGCTGCTGCTGTTGCGGGTTCGTGTCCGCCATGCTTGCTCCGCTATCTATCGACCTGTTTGTATCTTGGCGGCGGAATCGGGAATGAAGAGCTCTGTTGTCGGTCAGTACCATTTCTCAATTCCGCGGAGTGTCGCTTGGCAGCTGGCTGCACGAGCGGTTGACAGACGGACGCAAGCCAAAAGAGTGCGGGAAGAGATGGAAGAGGCCACATGGAGCATGGAGCAAATCACATGGGCATCACTTGATTGGATGGCGAACCGCATGAGAAAGCTGTTTTGAGTGTCACAGTTGTGATGAACACAGGAGGAAGCCATCAAATGAGACTAGGCTCTCGGTGGGAAGGCAAGGGCGGAAATGATGCAACAGGATACGAACACGACTGCCAAGTTCTGAACACAACAGTGATACAAGTGCGGAGCTCGATGCGGACGAGTGAGGGAGCATGGATGGATTCACGATGTACACACATACGCAGGCACACAGCATGAAGCAGTTGAGCCGATGAGGTCCACTCAGATATGCGACATGTGGCAGATGTTCGACACTATAAAACAGGGAATAATCCACCACGAGGCGGGCTGAAAAGCCACATTTTAAGCGCCTCAAAGAGAATAGTACCCGCGTGTGTGTGTGCGATGCCGCTGCTGCTGCCGGAATGCCACGATCTCTTCGATGACGAGGGATCCGTGTGGATGTGCGCGCGCAGCGTCACGTTCGGTAGCTTCTGCCTCGCGACGCTCGTGCTCGGTGTCTACGGCTGCCGGCGCGTGCTGCCCGTGTTCCTCAACACGCACTGGTACCTCACGAACCTCTGCATGCTGGCGCTGAGCGTGCTGCAGATGGCGCTGCTCGTGTTCGAGTGCTTTGTGCAGAACAGCGCCAAGATCCTCGTGGTTGTCAAGTACTGTCGCGGTGTGCAGGTCGCGATCGCCTGCTTGTTGTACGGCAAGCTGGCGTGTGAGATGACCAACCGCAGTCAAGCGGTGCGTGCGTGCGTGAGGTGAGCTGCTCATCACTGCAAGCTAACCTGGTATCTAATGCTTGTATGTGCTGTGTGTAGTACATGAATGTGTTGACGCCAGTGGTCACTGCGTCAATGCTGCTCATGACGTTCTACACTGTCCAGGTCGTGTTTTCTGAAGAAATCGATTGCCACAGCCTCTCGTGGCTCGTCATGTCCACGACGGGCGTCGTGCTTGCAGGTCAGTGATGTGTCTGCAATGGCGTGGCTATGTGTGACAATCAGGCTGCTCATTCGTTTTTGTACGCTTCTATCAGGGAGCTTTGCATTCCCAGGGCGAATAGTGCTGGACGAGATCAAGTCAGCGTCGCAGCAACATGTACGTGTGGCTGGCAACCAACTCCGTTCAATGCATCTCTATGATACTTACTGGGCAGCTCTTGGTATTTGTCTTCGTCGCCTGTTTGGCTAGAAAAAGCATTTGTCGTCCGTGGCGAGCTCGGTGACGGAGCTCGAGCAGTCGCACCACCAGCTCTGGGTGCTCCTCATCGTAAGCACAACATTTATATCGATGCGTTGTTCATGAAGAGCTACTAACCATTCTGTTCTGTATCTGTTGCCTCGCATAGTGCAACGTTGTGAGCAACAGCTTCCAGCTCATGGTGGACGTTTACGTCACCTACGGCATTACCGGCGGCGCGAAGGCGTGCAACAGCCTGTTCTTCGAGGACGGCTCGGGCGCACTGGAGCAGAGCGTGCGGCTCGTAGTGTCGGTTGTGAGCCACTTGGTGCCCAACTGGGCCACGATCTACGTCTTCTACGTGCTGCCGCGCTTCCAGTTCTCCACGGGGCTCGATCTGCCGGCGCTGGGCGACGACGAGACCTCCTACGAGCTGCTGCTGAACGAGCAAGAGCGCGAGCACACGTGAGAGGTCGATTGACTGGTGGTGGTCGTGGGCGCTTGCTGTAGACATTTCTCTTCATCATGAGTCCATCACTAGCGGTCTGCATTGTCAACTCTCTTTTGACGCATGAACTATGGTCGTCCTGTCTAACTCGATGGATCTGGCAAAGCGTCCTAGTACGTCAGGTTGTATTAATAATGAAGGGAGTTTACGAAGCTTGAAGTTTAAAATCTGCTTTGTGCGCTGCATCTCTATTCACAGAGTATTACGTTTGAGAGAATTGCACAATACGAGAAAAAAACGGTTTTAGCAAAGCCAAAAAATCGGTCAACCTTGAAGTGACGGGATATGTCTTGCCCATTCCGTCATATTACTGGTAGAAAATGGAATGTGCGCTCTCTCATTGGTGGAAACCCCACGCCAAGCTTCAACCGCCGCGGACTTCGTTTTTTTGCTACTCCCACTCTCGAAGGCCGGTTCTATTCTAATTGCTGGTGCCGAAAATGGGATCACACTCAATCGATGGTCCGTCGGTCAATTGCTCTCGCTCACACATCTCAATCCGCATCCCACGACGCACGCACTCCCTCCCGCAACACAGCAACTCGTCTTCATCCATCCGTGCGGTTGACAGAGCGTCAGCAGCTATCTCAAGAATAGATTCAACAGCGAAGAGCTCGAGAAAAAATGCCCCAGGATGCCCCACTCTCGCACACGCCTCCGCTGCTGCAACGCCGCGCAAATAGCAGCAAGCCACCGCTCTCATTCGATTTCTCTTCTTCCGTCCCATCGCTGCCTCTCAAAGCGCGGGCTCTGAGCGCACGCGACGTCGCGACCATGAAGCTCCTCCAGCAGACGCAGCTGCAGGCACCGCAGACGGAGCGCACGCCGCTCTACCGATCCGTGGGCATCGCGATCCAGCGCTCAGAAAGTAGCATTAGTGACGCAACTGTTGCCACGAATAATCAGGAGCACGGCCAGCGCGCTGCGTCCGCGCCGTTCCGGCGGTCGCACAGCAAGCCCGAGCATCCGACGTCTAACATGGGTGCGCGGGCGATCGAAGAGGCGAGTCGCGCGACGGCGCACAAGAACGGCAAGAAGCTCATCTTTATGCGCAACTTCAGCGTCTCGGAGGAGGACGTCGTCGTGTGCAACCGCGTGCGCTGCGGCGTGAACCCGACGACGTTGCGCCAGCGGACTGCGCAGGATCGGCGGTACCTGCGCTCACTGAGCGTGGAAGAGGTGCGGCTCACGGCCACGCGGCGCCGCGCGAGCCTCTCGAGCATGTTCGAGCAGCAGGAGAAGCGTAAGAAGACACTCGTCGTGCGCGAAGACGAGCCATTCACGATGACGGTCGACCCAACGCCAGACGCGCTCAAGGCCATTTCGCGAAGCACGAGCAACTCGAGCTTGCTCATGAGTCCGCGGAAGATCTCGAGTCCGCGCACACACGTGGAAGGCGTGAAACAGAAGAGCAGCAAAAGCATCGCCGACCTCATTAAAGAAACAGAAGCAGAGAGTAATGTAGACAATAGCGTCCGCCTGGACTCGTCCAAGCTCACGCCGCGCGAGAAGGCCATGCATGGGCGCTACCTCATCCGCGAGTCCTTCGCAAACGGCTCGTACGGCAAAGTCTGCGCGGGTGAGGCCGTGGCGTCCCACCAGGAAGTGGCCGTGAAGATCGTGCCCAAATACGTGCTCATCTCGCCCGAGGAGAAGCAATCGGTGATCCGCGAGCAGATCATCCACAAGTCGCTCGACCACCCGCACATCATCAAGCTCATTGACGTGTTCGAGGACGACGGCGCGCACTACTTCATCCTCGAGCGCGCGGACAGCGGCTCGCTCTCGACGATCATCAGCTACTCGGGTCTCCCTGAGTCGCGCTGTCGCGAAGTGTTCAAGCAGCTGCTGCTGGCGCTCGAGTACCTGCACCAGAACAACATTGTGCACCACGACATCAAACCCCACAACATCCTGCTGCACAAGGGCGACGGCATTAAATTGTGCGACTTTGGCGCCTCGCGCGCGTTCAACAAGAATGAGACGTCGCTGCCCTTTGCTGGTGTGTTTGGTACACCCGGGTACATTGCTCCGGAGCTCCTCATGGGCGACTCCACCTACGGCCCCGCGATTGACATGTTCAGCGCCGGCGTGCTGCTCTTCGAGATGGTCTTCGGATACGCGCCGTTCTACCCGCCGAGCAGCTGCACGTACATGCCGCTCGAGTTTCCGCGCGACTCGACGGCCTCGCCGCAGGTCAGGCACCTGCTGAGCAACCTACTGCATCGCGACCCGGGGCTGCGGCTCACAGCGAGCCAGACGCTGGGCCATCCGTGGGTCACGCTCGGCCAGGGCGGCCGCTCGGCGCCCAGCTCGCCCGTGACGTCACCAAGAAACCTCATGATCCCCAAAGCCGTGTGGTGAGAAAAGGTAGTTGGAGTAAGCAGCAATATCATTATTCGACATCACTAGTGTATCTATCTTGTGAGGAGGTGTTCGTGTGTGCAATTCAAATGTTTATGGTATAGTTGTTCATTAGAGGGTGTTCACAGGGCGTGCCAGTGTCAAAGGCTGCACTACCAGTGACGCTTCCTCTCTCTCTCGCAGTCTCTCAGGCTCAGCTCCGCATGCAGCAAGCAGCTCGCTCATTCCACCTGGAAACCATCGACGCCGACAGAGAACGCCGTCGAGACCGTGTAGCCAATGATCACCAGAGCGCCGATGACGAGCCCCGTCCAGCCAAACGCCCAGCCGATCTGCAGCGAGAGCGTGAGCCAGACGAACCAGAACGCCGCGATGAGCGTGAAAGTGGTCGTCTGGTCGAACTCGAACATCGGCTGCGCGCCCTCAGGCAGCTGTCCGTTCTGCTCGTAAAAGGCCTTCAGGTGCGCCTCCTTGCGCGTGAAGCGCGCCTCCATCCACGTCGCGAGCTGCTTCTCGTCCCCGGCCATGTGGGTCATGTCACTGATGTCAATGCGCTCGATGTAAAAGTGGATCATGCGCGGCATGCGGCCCGAGAGCAGCGCCTTCTCGGACGGGCGCTCGTTCGCCGCGTAGTCGACGTAGAACATCGTGACGTCGTACACGGCGCGCAGGTTGGCGCGCAGCATTGGGAACATAAACGTCCAGCCCGTCGTGCGCGGGTAGAGCGAGTATTTGCGCTCCTCGAGCCCGCTCTTCTGGGCGAACGCCACGCTTTTGGCCACGTTCTCGACGCTCAGGTCCGTGCCCTCGGGGAAGATCAGGTACGACGTCTGCGGCTCGTTCTTGGCCAGGAATGGCAACAGCCTCTGCAGATTCACCTGGTCGTCCGCCCACTTGCGCTGCAGGAAGATAAACATAAAGTGCTGCATCGCCCAGCCAAAAACCGGGATCTTGCGCAGCGGCGCCTTGAGCACGATGCGCACTTTGTCGAGCGTACCCGTGCGCAGCAGCACGCTCCAGAGCAACATCCAGTCAATGCGCGTGCGGTGGTTGGAGAACCAGAGCGCGCTCTCACCGGTCGCCATCGTGGACTCGTGTGCCTTGGTGACCGCGTCGCCCCAAATGCGCACCTCAATGCCAAAGAGCTTCTCGAGCAGGAGCGCCACGTTGCCCATCCACATCCATTGTCTGTCACGTTAGCATGCATTCGTGAAGCATACGCGTTAGATCAGAAGCAGAGCAGTCGTCGATGTGAGCAAATGGGAGAGAACGTAAATGCACTCACACGAAGCGCGTGACGCGACGGTAGAAGCCCTTGGCCTGCGAGCGAAGCGGCTCCGCGAGCGGCAGCAACAGCAGCAAGAAGCTCGGCGTGAGCAGCAGCAGCAAGCCCGTCCAGCCAGTGAGCACGAGCGAACAGAGAAACGCTGCGCCAGCGAGCGTCACGACGCCGTCTCCCATATTGATCGATCGGTTCCCTTTCTCTCTTTCTCGTCGAAAGAAGGTTTCTGATGTGGGTTCTGATCACTCAGATCTGAGTCTGCGAAGTATGAGCTCTCTGTCTTTGGACCTGAAATCGAAGTCTCGAAGCAATGCTCTCGATGTTAACAGCCTCTCATGAATCTGCCTCTTCTCCCATCTCTTCCACTCACAACGCTCTTGACCAGTTGCAGTCGTGTGTGAGTACTCCGGTGATCCTGAGACCCGAAAGGTGACGACTGCGTATGTAAAACAACGTTATCCTAATAGAGCTCAACCTAAACTGAATGCAAGAGTTCGCGCTATTCGTGCCCCACTTACGAAGCGCTTTACAAACTTACGCACAAAGCCTGCACAGCACCAACCTTAGATCTGGTGGGTCGGGAATGCCAGTAAATCGGGTTTGAGGCGAGCCCACGCGTCAACGAGCCGCGCATATTCGCTCGGGTTAGATCTCTGGAGCGCCACGGGGTCCTGAAAAAGGTGGGAAATGCACAAGCAGAGATACCGAGTCAGAACCAGATCCGAAGCAAAAGCAAAGGGTTCATCAAATAAAGTCGATCTGTCCAAGCTCGCAGCTTGCAGACTTATGCGATACATTCCACTCGCCAATCCTGAAAATTAGTCACGAGGTATCATCAAGTACACGCACCTCGGCAAAGCAGACGAAGATCGTCGAGACGATCGAGTCCAAGATCGACGACACGATCGCACACATCGCGTACCCGATGGACGCACACGCAACGAAAGTCAGCACCACCACATTGAACGTCTCTGTGTAAACATAAAGATGAAGTAGGTTCGCTTGTTAGCCAGAAAGAGATACAGATAATATCCGTGGCGCTGGATCAAAGAGAGACGTACCACACTGTTCAGGCGTTTTCGTCCGCTCGATGGCCGTGCACTGCATCGTCAAAAACATCCACGCCGAGCCGATCACTCCAGAGAGAATGCCTGTTAGGAACAGACAAGAGCAGCAAACAAAAGTTAGTCAGTGTCACACTAACTAAGCGACGAAGCGATTAGCTGCATGAATACATCAGCGGCAGTCAATTGCCGCTATGTTCACCCTGGTCAATTGCCCAACAGACAGCCAGGCCAGGAGTGGCAAAGCAACAATTGGCGCCAACCGACTCGCTTGCATCCGTACTTACCCACGACGAGACAGCCCACGGCGAGCACGCTCGAGATCAAACTGTCGTTCAACAGGAAGCTCCAGCCACGGTCGCGAAACAGACGCATGGTGTCGGACCCGGCCGTGCGAAAGTCCTTTCCGTAGAGCGCCACCTGGCAGAACGCGTACTTGTTAAAGTACATCACGT
>JAASGT010001182.1:0-10483 GCA_023334315.1 Globisporangium alternatum | reverse complement strand
CCATACTCGCTCAGTCTCCATTCTAGGGTATGTAAGAGCCATGACTGTACATGTAGATTAGTATGACGCTGGATAGTTCCCTCTGGCAGAAGAGAAGTCCGGCCAAACTTATAAACAAGTTAGGCACTTTGCCCCCCCCAGATATACCGTGGTATAAAGTATCTAATGATATATGTACGGTAGCACAGGGACCGCATTCTTTCTTGCTTGCCTGCGGTCAGTACGTCGGCACCTGGTTCACGAGCTTCGACGCGCTCTCCTCTTCCTCGCAGCGCTTGCGGAACGCGCGCAGTTGCTTCCGCAGCACGTCGATCGTGCTCGCTTTCTGTTTTAGAATCTACAGACAGCAGCAACAAAACAAGTGTCAGCGAAATGACAAACACACCGTCGCATCAGTATAGGCAATGCGCACGCGGCTCACCTCGTCGAGGCGCGAGATGTATTTGTCAATGTCGTAGTCCACGACGCTGTCGCCCTGGATCTCCGCCAGCAGCTGCCCTTCTTCCGTCAAGAGCTCGGCGCTTTCCTGTTGTATTGCAGATCAGTTTCTTTATGCGTGTACTCTCATTGCGTTCTGACCAAAAACACTTAGCAATCGGAAACTCACTTGAATTGCATTCATGTGCGCGTTCAGGAGCCCTTCCTGCTCTTCGTACAGCGTCTGCACCTGCGTGATACCATGCAACAGCCGACCCAACAACCAGAGGTGATTACTAGCATCCAGTGATCTGGGCTCATAGTGCATTCACATCGCTTTGAGAGAGAACGCTTACCACGCCGTGCAGGGTCTCAAGATCGTATTCGCCCGCATGCTCAGCATTCGATCCACCTACAACCATGCACAGCAAAGTACAACATTGTCACCCTTCCAGCTATCCGAACGAATACAGCAGACCCAGGTTTTACGTACGTGACTGCTTGCGAAGGCTGTGGTGCAGCATCTTGATGTCCTGGCTCGACGCCGAGTCCGATCGGAATCGATGCGCTTCTCGAAGCTCGTCTTCGCCCTCGTCCTCTTCCGCTTCTTCCGGCTGGCCGCTCAGCTCGCCATCATCATCGTCCTCATCTTCGTCATAGAGCTCTTCGTTATCCAGATTCTCGTCACGGCGTTGGCGCAATGGAGAATCTGCGCCGTCTTCGATGTCTGTATTGAATTAGAGGCAGATAAACACTGTTTGTTAGTAGCTGTTGATGAGATATTGTCTATAAGGCAGCTCTCTCAAGCTAACTCACCTGTTTCGAAGTTGACGTCGTCCAAATCCACGGCCGCCGAGTCAACGTTGCTGCCGCCTTCTTCAAAAGCGTCCGCAGACACGCGCTTCTCCTTCACTCGGTCGGCGTACCGCAGCGTGTTCACTGTGTGGTCTGACGAGGACGAGCAGGGCGACACCGCAGCAATCATCACCGTTCTATCATTCATTTCACATAACAGCGTCAGATGACGATAGCGATTGGCAACCAAAGAAAGCCTCTCAACAGATAGTCTTTCTCACCTGGCTTTTGCATTCACGAACGAGTCCTTCAAGACTTGGGTGAGTTTACTTGCGCGGAACGGAATGTGCGCCCCACGACCACCGCTATCTAGCGCTCTACAGGGCACAAGACAATAAGACACCCGAGTCAATCACAACATCAAAGCAAAATCAATTGTGCGAATGAGCGTACCGAAAGCATTCTTTGAGTGCCAGTAGGCTCTTGTTGATCTCCGAGGACTCCATGCGCCGCTGGCGGTTGTGGTTCTTCGTGTCTTCACCGCGCTCGCTGCCCGCGAGATCAATTAGCGACAGTTTGCCATAGAGCTGCGCGCTGCCGCGCTCGCGGATGCTGATCTGGCAGATGCAGTGCGAGCGCGACGACACGTCGTTCATCTCAGTCGCATGTGTCGTCCGCAGACTGTTACCCTTGTGGATGATCTGCAGCAGCTCCTCGGTCGAGTGCGGTTGCACCTCCTCCAAATCCACGATCTGCACCTCACCCGCGCCGTCTTCGCGGATCGTAAGGCGCTTGCGGTGCAAGAGGTCCTGGCAGCGACCGCCGTAGATCTCAAAGAAGCTTACCCACACGTCCAGCGTCACGCCACTACCGACAGGAAACATACACAAAGTGACATTGTTGAGTCAAATAGACTTGCAGAATGCCCCAGATAAAATTTCTACTCACCACTTCTCAGACGTGTGGACTTGTTCAAACACGTCGGCGGCGATCTGCTTCTGGATGCCTTGCATCGTGTGCGTTTTCCCACTCCCCGTCTGCCCGTAGCTGAAGCATTATGAACAGCAGAGCTTTTCGCTTTAGCCATCCATCTCTATAGTAGGACACATCCATAGTAAATAGCACGTACGCAAAGACAGTGGCGCGGCCACGGTCTTGAAACACGAATTTCACGAGCGGCCGCGCCGTGTAGTTGTACACGACTTCATTCGAGGTCGATTCGTCAAAAGTCTATGGGTCATGATAGGCATTATAAAGCACACGTTAGCATCGCAGAAGCCCATAGGAAGTAATAGAGCAAACACGTACGTGGTCAAAGCTAAAGGCGTTGCTGTCGAGGTACTTGGTGATGCCGTCAACCTTGAGTTTGCAGTCGTGGACGATCGCCATCGGGTTCAGACACGTGACCGCGTCATAGTCACGCTTCTTAACCTCCTTGGCGTTCACGGGCCGCTTGCGCACGCAGATCGTGATCTTCGTCTCGCCCGCGGGCGCGTGCGGCTGCTTCTTGTCGCAGTTCTGCTCGCGGAAGCCCTTGATCATGCGCTGGAAGTCCACGTCGCCCGGTTGCCCCATCTTCTCGTTCAACTGGCTCTCGATCTGCCGCTCCTTCTTGGCCGCCGCCATGGCGCGGCGCCGGTCCTCGCGGTTCTTCTCGATCTTAAGTCACGTACACAAAAGAGCATACCGATCGCGCCATCAGTCACCATACACATGCATACGTGTGAACACACATAGATACATAGAGCGCAATTGTGTGGACGAACCTGCGCGATGGCTTGGATCGTGGGCTTCGTGCGCGCCGCGATGGCAGCTGCGGCCGCCGACGCGTGCGGCTTGCTGGGCGTTGCATTCACCACAGGAGCGCTGTGCGCAGCACCAGCAGCAGCTACTGCGGAGACGGGACCACCTGCAGCACCATTGGCCGCGCGGTTCGCGTTCGCGCGCCACGCCATTGAGGTCCGTGGTGGTGGTTGCGTACTTCAACACCAAGGTGATGGATGCGTTTCAACGCTGACGTGGTCCACACCCCACGATCTAGCAAATGGTGGACGTATAGCTGTGACGCAGACAGTATTTCCGATCTTTCGAAAGAACGGAAACAATCTTTCCGTTCTTGGTTTCCGTTTTTTGTTTCAGCACCCAACTGATATTCTCTTTATCTACCTTCTAATCTATCATAACCATTACTTAAGCTGTATCTCTTAAAAAACAATAGAAAACACCTTTCAATGAAGCAAATCAGTAGTTTTATCCATCCATACGCATTATCAGATACAACGGAAGTTTCCTTCGATTCTTTCACATGCGAGCGGGCGCGCAGCCAGCAAGAGGCAACATGCGCAGGCCTCGATGGGGGTTGCTTTCCCATGCATCGTGAACCAAATACCTATACGCGAGGGGGTGCGAACGAGCCACAGTCATTCACCTCACTCACTCACGCTTCCGCCCATTCGCCAAGAGCCACATCCACACGAGTCAGTCCGTCCACCGCCCGACAGATCTTGATTCCACCTCTCGTCAGCAGCAACAACAGTCCTAGAAGCCCACCGAAGCGACAACCATGACCAACACGCACGCACAGTCCAAGAAGCGCCACTGGCGTGGCACGGGCGCGGGCGGCGCCTTCCGCTTCGTGGGCGCGCGCGACCCCATCGCGTTCCTCTCCAAGTACCGCTCGAGTTTCGGGCGCGGCAGTGGCAGTGGTGCGAACGCCGCCGGCACGAGGAACCAGACCGTGCTCTCGATCGACGGCTACGCGATGAACCTACTGATGGGCAAAGACGCCGTGGACTGCGATGTCACTATGGACGATGCGGACGAAGAGCGCGTGCCGGAGAAAGCATCGCTCGCGCAGGCACTGCCACAGGAGCTGATGGAGCTCGTACTGAGCCTGCTGGACGGCAAGTCGCTGCTCGCGTGCTCGCTTGTGTGTCGCACGATCGCACAGCTCACGTACGACCGCGATGTGTGGCGCAACATCTGCATGAAGCAGTGGCCGACGCTGCAGACGCAGTTCCTGCCTCAGCTGCCCGGCGCACCCGACTACGATGTACGTTTCTCCTATGTGTGGCACGCGTTACGCCAACTTTACTCACCACCAACTCGTCTGTTCACATAGCTCATCCGATTGTACGGCGGGTGTTGGCGCCGCTGCTTTGTGGAGCAGCACAAGAAGAACGAGCGCGCCGAACTGCATGTGCAGATCCCGAACTTTACGGCGCTGAGCTCCATGGCGATCGAGAAAATCGTGTCTGAGACCTTTTGCATCGGCGAGCACCGCTTCTGTCTGTGGATCTTTCCCAATGGGAACCCAAATGAGCAGCAGTATGCAAACAAGGTGCTGAGCGTGTACCTGGTGCTTACGGATCTGGATCGGCGCCCGCCCAGTTGGCTCACGTGCGCCGTGTTCTCGCTCTCGGTCGTGAACCATCTCGACCCGGCGAAGCGCATCGAATGGCACTCGTGTCTCATCGACAACAAGTTCGACAGCCAGCTGAACAATTGGGGCGTGCATTCGCTCGGCGCGCTCAAGACGCTCAAGAACCCGGCGAGCGGCTTTCTGCTCAACGACACGCTCACGGTCACGGCTAAGGTGCGCCTGATGAACATCACATTCCGCGTCGTGCGCGAACGCGACCTGAAGCGCCATCGCCACCTGGGGCTGACCGACTTGTCGCGCGTCGACACGGTCGAGCTGCCGTTCTGCTGCACGCTGCAGGACCTGCTCAAGAAGCTCCAGGAAGCTTATGGTATTGATCCGGAGCACGTGAACGTCTGGTGTTTCAACCAGCCCGTAGTCTCGGGTCAGGCACTGCGTCCCCGTAAGCTGCTCACGCAGGCCAAGGTCGACAAGAACCAGCCCATGTTTGGCAACTTGCTGTGCGACGGCGTCGACATTGACGCGTACTCGTTCTGTCAGATATACATCGAGAGCAAGAACCAGGACGAGCCGCCGCTGGACGCCGCGATGATGATGATGAGCGTCGAGCACAGCAACAGCATCGGCACTGGGTGTCCATTGACATCAGTCCAAGTGGACTCGATGCCAACGACACCAGTGATTCCAGACGGCTTTTTGTTTGTCAAGATCATGAACCCGAGCACGCACCAGCTCGAGTACGTCGGCCGCATTCGCTTTGCGCCGCAGCTGTCCTCGGGCGCGGTCTACGAGTGCATCGCCAAGCGCCTGGGCTGCTTGTCGTCGGAACTGCTTATGTACAAAGAAGAAATCGCGCCGACTGTGCTCTCGGGTCCGATCCCGTGGTGCAGCGAGCCTGTGATCTCGCAGCATGGGCTCGAGTTCTCGCTGCACGCGGCCGACATTGTGATCTTCACGCTGCGCACGCCAGCGGCCCAGCAAGCGTTCGCGAACGCGATGCAGAGCCTGCTGCTCTCGCAGTATGCGCACGCCGAGGAGCTCTTGGCCGAGCGGCCCTTCGCCGTCGTGCCCACGCTTGAGGCCATTGAAAACTTGGCCGAAAAGCTTGACATCCCAAAGTTCCGCGTGCGCAGCGCGTTCCGCAAGTGCAAAGAGGACGGTCGGCGCACACTCAAGTATATTATGGAGGGCCGGCATCTGGGCTTCATCTGCGACTCGTGCGGCGAGACGGACTTCAAGGGCCCGCGCTTTAACTGCTCCATGTGCACAGACTACGACCTGTGCCGCGCTTGCAATGGTGAGTGTGTGAATACTGGTCGCTTACTGTGAAAAAACTGTTGCTCGGTTGCTAACCACCATTGCCTGTTTCTGCTACTGATCTGGATGATAACAGCCCAGTGCCACGAGGTGAACCACCGGTACGCGAACGTGGACGGCAAGTGGCAGCGCATCTACAACTTCAAGGACCACAGCGTGGCGCATCCGATGCGCGAGATGATGCCCGTGTTCTATCAGTACACCAAGCACGAAACCACCACTTCTTCGGCCTCTGCTCGTCATCCCAACAACAACAACAGCTTCAAGCATGTGCAGTAAATTAGATCTTCAACCAACGAACGAACGCATTCGAGCGAGTCCGAGTGTCGCACTAGATATCCGATACAAGAACAAGAGAAAGAGAGACCAGCAGCAGTCGTCGCGTTACTAGCAACCAGCGTCCGTCCAAACAACATTCATTGTCTCCATGGTCGTGTCTCCTTCATCATTATCAAGCAGCAACAAGTAAACAACTTCTCTGTATTCTAAAACAACAACAAAAACAAATCAATCAAATCGCATATTTTCTCCCATCTTGTCCGAGCTCCCGCGTCTTCAGGCTGCTTTCTCTCATTGGAACAATGCTGCAAGCTCTCAAGTGTTTGTCTGTTGAACTGCTGCTAGCTGCAACGTCTCTCTTCACGCCCGTCACCATTCTCGTTCATGATGCGGGCGTGCAAGTCGCTTGTGGTCTTCTTGGGTTGTCTCCCTCTTTCTTCTCGATACACATGCGCTGTCGTTTTCTTCGTTGTCGTCTCTCAAATTGTACACTCACGCTTTTCTTCGTCTTCTTCTTGGTCACATAGTTATAATTCAGGTAGTTTCTTCTTCTTCGTTCTTTCGTCTCGGCGTCCAGCATCATCCGTTCACCGTCGCCTTTGTTCATCTTTCTTGTAGCTCTTCACACACGCGCCATCTCATTTTGTCGTCGCTCCGAACAGAACACGACAGCAGGGACTTGAGTCCAAATTGCTTGCGGCCTTCTAGGAGATGGAGAAATTCCGCAGCCCGTTGTTGTCGTAGCCCTCGCCGCTCAGACGCGAGTGGCGGTCCGTGGCCGCGGACAACGATCTTCCCTTTGAAATCGTCGTGCGCGGCGTGTACGAGAACCCGTTAAACTCGTTCTTCGGCGACACAATCAGCCGCTTGTCTTGCTGCAAAGTTAAATTAGAATCCACCCATACACAACGTTAGTCATCATCTTTCCATTCCACCACCAGATCAACAAAGTCGAGAGTCGATAAAATTGTCGGCGTACCTGGAGAAATTGGTGGTCCGGGGCCTCTTTCGTGAACTCGCGGTCGAAATTCTGGATGTCCGTGGCGCCGCGCACGCGCGGCTTGAACGGCGGCTTCACCCCGCGGTTCTCCAGCAATTCCCAGTTGATCTCGGCAAAGAACGCGTGCTTCTTGATATCCTGAACGCCAGCACCTGGACGGCACCCGAGACGGTACGTCGGGTCGCGCTCCAACAAGCCCGCAATGATGCTCTTCACCTCGGCGCTCAGGCCAAAGTGCGACGGGAACTTGAGCGGCGACTTCATGATCTTGGTGCACATCTGTTCAATGTTACGGTCAAAGAACGGCGGCCAACCGGTCAGCATCTCGTACATGAGCGTACCGAGGCTCCACCAGTCCACGGCCTTGCCGTACTCAGTCTTCTTCTTGCGGCTAATGAGCATCTCGGGTGCGAGGTACTCGGGTGTGCCGCAAAACGTCTTCGCCCCGGAAAAGTTGCTGCAATCGGTCTTCGACAGTCCAAAGTCCGTCAGGCGAATGTGGCCAAACTCGTCCAGCAGGATGTTCTCCGGCTTGAGGTCGCGGTAAACAATGTCCTTCTCATGCAAGTGGCCGATCGCGGACACGAGCTCCGCGGCGTAGAAGCGCACCATGGCCTCCGAGAACGACCGGAATTTCTTCAGGTGGAAGAAAATCTCGCCACCGCACATGTAGTCCGAGATCATCACGAGCTTGCTCTGCGTCTGGAACGCAAACCGAAGCGGCACGATGAACGGGTGGTCCACGGAGCTCATGATGCGCCGCTCGGTCATCGTGTGGTTCACCTGGCTGCGCTTCACGAGCTCCGCCTTGCGCAGCACTTTCATCGCGAGGATCTCGCCGCTCACCCGCCGCTTCACCATGTACACCTTCCCGAACGAGCCCTTGCCGAGCATCTTGAGGATCTCGAAGTCCGTCATCGTCACCAGCTGGCTGTTCGCTGACGCGGTCGCTGTCACTGCTGTTGATGGTGGTGCAACAGAGTTGCTGCCGCGCAGGTGCGAGATGTCCATGAACAGGTCGGCCTCGGGGTCTTCGTCGCCGCTTAGACCCTGGCCACCGGATAGGAACTGCGCGAGCTCAACGGGTCGCGGACGCAGCGTCAGCACAGCGTTCATGTAGTTCTCGATAGCCTCGCGGCGCTGCTCGATCACGTGCAGCGAGAGCGACATGAAGAATTTTTTCGGAGGGAAGTACATCTTGCTCACGGCCGCGTACTTGTGACGCAACAGCTTGTGCAGCTCGCGAAAGTGGCTATACCGCTTCTCAAGCATCGTTACGCGGCCATTTTGGTAGTGCACGTACACCTGGAAGACTGTGTAGCGCTTCCCATCGCCCGAGCCGGCAGAAGACGAGTTCCCCGAGCGTGTTGGTGCGGCATTGCCGGCGCTGCTCGACGACATGCGCGGGTCCGGATCCTTCCCCGTCCACGTGGACGAGCGGTTATTGTTTGAGTTCGTGACCATGGGTGACATCGCGTTCAAGATGCCGTGGTGCGGTCGCCCATAGTCCACGTGCTTGGACTTCCACCGCGGGATCTCGACATTGACGATCTCGTTGTCTGTGGGCTGCTGGCGGTGCGACGACGATGACGTGCTCGCCGCCGGCACGGGTCTGCTACTCACGCTGCGCTGATGCTGTGGTGCTTCCGCTGCGACGTCGACGTGCTGTAGCGAGTGGCGCAGCGGTTTCTGCGCGCTCTGCTGCTGGTAGCTCTGCGAACCGACGGACTGCTGCGAGCGCGGGGGGGTCGTCTGCTGCGACCTGCCGCTGCTGTAGTTGCTGCTGCTGCTGTTGCTGGTGAACTGGAGGCTCGAGCCATTGCTGCCGCTCGCGCGGTGACGCGTGCCAGACGTGGCAGTCGACGGGGCTGAGAACGGCGGCGCCTGGCCGTTACCAGACAAACTGTTGCTATTGATGTTGCTCGCGAGCTCGCGGCGCCGCGTGTAAGCCTCCGGGTTGGACGGTCGCGTGCGCGCGTAGTCGTCCGTGGCGGCGGGCATGCTGAGCGACACCGGCCTGGCGGATAGCGGGGGAGAGTGCGAGTGCGCACACAGACGCGTGCAGCACGTGAGCCGTTGGGACAGCCGAGCTGCTCAACCGAGTGATGGAATGAAGCTCTGATGCTGCAATAGAGCTTGGCTCGGTCTTCAAAATACGGGGGAACGCAAAGAGGAGGGTACTGTTTGTGCGCTATCTAGATGTGTTATTATTGATCGATTTGTATATACCATATTATACAGGTACTGCTTACATGGAGGTACCACTAACAACAGTATGTGCGCATTGATGAAACAAATTGATTAGATCTGAAAGGGTATTGGATATATATCAGTTGATAGTCGCACAGCTCTTCTGCAACCTATTTGTTCGGAAAAGTGAAAGAACCTTGGGGTCAATGTGCGAGGTTTTTCGGGATAGTTGCGTTGTGAACTGTCGTCAAATGTACAGCTAAAATAGAATACTACTAATAGACAGGTAGCTATCGTATCTCGTGCCTATTCATCTAACTCATTCAAGCTGTATCACAGCTGAACGCTAACTATGCAGGTCAATGAAGATATACCATCTGGCTCTTGCGCACGAGAGTGGTTCCCTTCGGCGTACACGACGGGATACGCAAGCGACTGCCTGTTCCTATCGGCTTGCTCAGGTTCGGAGCGACTGACTGTCTGATCCGATCCTAAGTCGACGAATGGCGCCCAACACCGCGTTTGTCGTCGACTTTGACAAGTGCTTGACTGCTCAAAAAAGCAGCAAACTCCTAGTGATTGCTCATTTTTTTCACACGACGTTTTGAGAGGTCGACGTACTTGTGTCGACTTTGAGTGACGATGATTACTCGTCTCGAAGCGCAGTGCTGGAAGGTGGTGGGCTCTTAATAATCTGTGCGATCCTCGAATGCTCCAGCCTACAATGGAGATATCTCTCGGAGTTCCCGGATTCTTCTTCTCGCTCCTCTTCCGTCAGCTTGAATCGACTCTCGTTCACACAACGCAAACTGCAACAAGACGACAAAATTATGGCGAAGTTAACACCCTAATAAGAACAGTTCGAACACATAACTGTTTATATCACTTAACAAACTATCGGTAATCCTGCTGCAACGGTATCGTATCAAGCGACTTTATTTTATGTTACCAGTGCACTACAGTACAGTCCACGACATGGGTTTGTGAACATGGACATTTTCTCACCTATCAGAATCAAAATAGCATATTTTTCACAGCGAAAGGTGTGGAATTGTAGCCAATGAAGAGCTCGATACTTTCCACCAAAAATCGTTCAAAATGGT
>JAASGT010001181.1:0-10491 GCA_023334315.1 Globisporangium alternatum | reverse complement strand
TTCGGGTTGCTCCTCTTTCGTGAGCGCTCGCCAAATAATACCTTTACTTTTCGATACCTCTTTGACTATGTCGCCTTTATCATTTTATATTCCACACGTGCAATTTTCTTTTGCACTATTGAGAATGGTGAGTGTATCATCACTCATACAGAAAACAAAATAACCAGGAATGCAAAAACGCATTTATTCAAGGCGCACATCCGCGATGCCGTTGAGCAGCCCATAGATGTCCTCAGGCAAGATACCTGTGTGCGCCCAGCAGTTTTCAATCGTGAACTGAGTCACTGATTCCCATGCGTCCTGGCACCACCGCATTGCCTACAAAACGTCAGCGTTGTAGAGCTCTGCAGCGCGGCTTCTTTCTCCTGTTGCGCTCACGATCTCCACCGCATGGCGCCCTTGCCTGCGCCGGAACCATGCCTTCAGCACAGCGATTACGCCCGCGTCCATTGGCTGCAACACTGACGTGGTGTTGGGCGGCAGCATTTAGATCTCAATGTTGCTGAGCGGCTCACTTACTTGATGAGCGGACGCGTTGTCGAGCAAAAGAAGGATGCGGCGGTTTCCACTCTTCATTCTCTTGTTTAGCTCCTCTATCCGCGACTTGAACAGCGCACGGTTCATCCATGCCTTGCTGGAGCGGGTGTAATCCACACCAAGTTGCTCTCCAGTCAGTCGTCCGAAGCAGTGTGGCTGTCGTGCCGACCCCAAAAAGAGAAGCTGGAGCTTCTCTGAGCCGTCCGCATTCGCTGCCACGGCCACTGTGATCCTCTTCTTGCTGAGCTTGCTACCGGAGACCGGCTCGCGCGAGATCGTGGTCGCTGGCACCTTGCAGTAGTACAGCGCAGTCTCGTCGACGTTGAAAACGTCCTTCGCGTCGAACGCAACCGTGATCCCGCGGAGCCGCGCGCGGCCAGTCTCGATTGATTCGAAGCTCGCGGAGCCTGCCGCTCCGTGCGTGCGACGAGATCGAAGCTTGAGCCGTCTCTGAAAGTTATACAACCAGTCCTTTGAAAACGTGAGCAGCTCCAGGCGCTCGCGTGCCGATGCAGAGACACCACAAGCTACAATCTCGTCGCGCACCCGCTCTGCCTTGAGTCTGATGAGGCAGAGGCGTCGCTGCGCGCACTGTTCGATCCACTCCGAGAGCTTTGCGTCAAGCAGAGTGGACGCTTGACACGCTGACAGGTCCAATGTGTCGTCGTCGAGAAGAGCTGGTTGCTGGCGAAAGCGCTTGAGCAGCTCGCACACGCTTGAGGCTGCAGATGCTCTTCGTAGCGCAAAGCGAGCATGCGCCCACTGCCCAAGCTCGTACAGTGAAACCGAGGGGTTGTCTTGGTGCTGGTAGAGCGCGCGCTGCTGGTGCACGCGGACGAGTGGCGGCGGCTTCATCGAGCGTGCGAATGCATTCGTGGTCCTGCTGTTTTGCAAAATTGCACAATATCCCTTCCAAACAGATCATATCATTTATGCAGGGCATTGCATAAATTCAGGTTTCATTAGCCAAGGGAAGCCTGTATATGAAGGTCGGTCTATGTCGTCTTGATCGGTCGGTCGGAAAATGGTTTATTTTTGTATGTTCTTTTTATGTTTGTCCATGAACTATCGTTCAACCAAATCAATTTCAAGGATAGTGCGGTGGACCACACCAAGATGAATCTAATCCGTTATATACAGAAGAGCTTGAATTTGAAGAATCTGGCGTTCCTTCATTCTAATGTAAGATGCGTTTATCAAATTAGAATGTCTTCGCGGTACTTCGAAACAGAGGGGGGAGTGTGTGCTTGCTTGTGTGGAGAGCTCATTTGTATCGGCCAGGAGGAAGCAGAGTGCGCGCGCGCCACCAGGACGACCGACGAAAGACGCTCAGCGCACTCACGCACAGGCACTAGCAGCCACAGCAGCAAGAGCAGAAAATCAGCATGCAGAGCGGAAAGTCATACGCAGCGGCGGCGGCGCGCAAGCCGAACGCGCAGGCCGGCGCCAAAACCACCAACAGCAACGGCAACGCACCTCTGGGCAGCAAGCCCGCGCCGGCCAGCAACAAGAAGAAGTACGTGGGCGGATGGAGGATGCTGTTTATTGCGGTAGCGGTGCTAATTGCTTATTTGTCTTGCGTTGTTGCTGTGACGTGGCGTAGGAGCGCGGGCGAGAGCAAGGGCAAGCCGAGTGGGAAAGATACGCCACCGGCCGCGCCACCAGGATTTGCGGCGCCGAAGCAGCCGACCGTCGGCTTTAGCGGTGCGTCAAGCTATCTACGTGCGCTAGCCTGGGCTGGATTGGCTTGCTACGCGCGTGTGTGTGGCTCACATCTCTGTGATATGCGTTTTTTTGTATGGCGTGTTCAGACCAGCAGCAGCGCGTTCTTCGCCACCGCGCGCTCTTTGCGTTCCGCTTCTTTGTCGTACGTTTGAGCAATCATGTTTACATCATGTCTTGAGTATTGTGCTCATGTCTAATGTCTTATCTGTATGTGAATGTGATTTTGTACGTTCGTTCATTAGGGTAAAGCGGTGGAGGTGCAGCTGGACGACAAGTCGCTGTACGCCGGCATCCTCGACTGCATCGACCCAGACGACTTTTCGATCGTGCTCAAGAACACCCACCGAAAGGTAACCACAGTATGATATCAAGCTTCTCTAATATGTATGCAGAATAATGATATTGATCTTGAAACGATTCCTTACAAGCAGAGCGAGGGCGGCGAAGCGTTCGAGAGCGGCAGCACGGTGATCTTCAAGCGCCACCAGATCGTGCATCTGAGCGCCGATGGTCCCGTGAACTACAGCGAAGGTACGGTGGGTGCTGCCGCGGCGGCGGCGGGCGGATTCCGCACCGACACGGAGATCAGCGGCCGCCAGCACGATCACCTCTTTGGTCGCGAGCTGCAGACGGCCTCCTCGTGGCTCGACCCGCAGCTCGACAGCAGCGAGCTCGAGGATTCAAAGCGCCGATCGTCCAAAGTAATGAGAACAGTGGAAAGATTCCAACATCCTCTATCGTTTTGCTTAACGCTAACCTGTTCCTATGTTGTCTATCGCTAGTCTGGCTGGAACCAGTTCGAGGCAAACGAGAAGCTCTTTGGCGTCGTCTCGAGCTTTGACGAGAACATCTACACCACGAAGCTCGACAAGACCAAGATCTCGAGCCAGCAGTCTCGCGACGCCGAGCGCATCGCGTTCGAGATCGAGCGCCAGACGTCGAGCAACTTCCACCTACAGGAGGAGCGCGGCCAGAGCGCGCAGCAGGGCGACGACCTGGACGAGGAGGCGCGATACAGCTCGGTGGACAGGAAGCACAACGCACACTCGAAAGCGGCGCAGTCAGGTACGTGTGTGTATGTGTGCGACTGTCGCTCAGAGCGTAACTCTGTACTAACCGACGTGGTATTTTTTGCTCTGTGGGCATGTAGCTCCTGGGAAGAGCCCTAACTCGTATGTACCGCCAGCCATGCGCAGCAACTCGCAGCGCCAGACGAGCAGTGGAGGAAAAATCCAGGCGAAGCAGACAGACGCGTCTCAACCAAAGCAGCAGCCGAGTGCCCCAGCCAGCACGACAAATGCTGCTCCAGCGCCTGCTGCTAGTGCTGCTGTTCCAGTCTCGACGTCTGCTGCGCCAAAGCCGCTCTCATTCAGCGATGCGGTGATGGGCCGTACGGCAGCGCCTGCGAAGCCCGAACAGAAGAAGGCTTCTGCTGCTGCACCTGCTGCTACTTCGTCCCCAAAGAAGGCAGGTCCTTCAGGCCAGACGAACGGCATAGAAGCAAAGACGGAGTCCAAGCCAGCGGCAGCGGCTCCTGCTGCTCCAGCAGTCACTACCGCGTCGTCCCCAGAGAAGAAAACCAGTGTTGCTGGTGCCTCTAAAGCCAAGGAGCCTTCTGCCAAGGCGCCAAAGGAGGCGAAGGCGAAAAGTGACGACACCTCGAGCAAGAAAACTGCGAAGACCGGTGCTGCTGCGACACCAGCGACCGCTGCTCCAGCAGTGGCCGCACCAGCGAAGAAGCCGCTGACACTGAATCCGAACGCCAAGGAGTTCAAGTTCAACGTGGGTGCGGCCGAGTTCACGCCAAAGTTTACGGTGCCAGCGCCAGCTCCAGTCGCTGCTGCCGTCCCGGCTGGTGTCATGTCTTCTCCGTACCGTGGCCCGGCCTCCCACCACCATCACCAACAGCACCACCCGCAGCAGCACCAGCACCATCATCAACACCAACAGCAACAGCAGCACATGGGCGGCCACATGCACCACCAGCCGCACCCAGCGATGGTGTACTCGCCCATGCCCGAGGAGTGGATGTACGACGGTGCGATGGGCATGGACGAGGCCGAGATGATGCAGCAGGGGTACATGGCATACGGCGTGCCTATGGTGCCCGGCGGCGCACCGATGATGCAGCCGCAGGTGTACTCCCCGCAGCTGATGCCGCAGCAGAACATGCGCATGATGGGCCAGCGACCGCACGGCGTCGGTGGCTACGGCGGTGGCGGCGGCTACCAGCAGCCTCCATACAATCCGCGAGGGTACTACCCGCCAAGTGGTGGCGTTCCTGGTACGTGATACGTTCTGAAAGTGGGCTTTTGCTTAGAATGACAGGTTGACTGACTGGCGTTGTTGTGTTAGGCGGGATGCCGTACCCCGGAGCCGTCCCCGTGGGCGTAGTCGCGCCTCAGCCGCCACTGCCACGGTAAGTTCGCTGCACAAAACACACGAAGACGCGTTTTTGCGGCAAAGTGGTGGTGGTCTAAATCATTAGTCTCGTGTACAAATGATGAAATTCAGTGAGCCGACCCCGAGCGAAGCCCCAGCTGCCGCAGTGCCATCTCCTAGTTCGCCGTCGCACCAGCCGCAGAGTTCCGCAGCGCCCCCTGGTGCCAAGAAATAAAGTCAATATCTGCGGTTGAAGGAGAGGAAGAAGAGTGCGGAT
Source organism: Globisporangium alternatum (assembly GCA_023334315.1). NCBI lineage: Eukaryota > Oomycota > Peronosporomycetes > Pythiales > Pythiaceae > Globisporangium > Globisporangium alternatum. The sequence continues at coordinate 5,570 of JAASGT010001181.1, read as the reverse complement.
CAAACTGAGAATCACCCATCTCTTGCCTCATGCTTCCTCCATCTTCGTCCTAGATTTCGGTGCAACAATTGCTTGTCGTGTGTGGTGTTTGGTTCATTTGGATGTCCCTGTCGCTGGTGTTACTGATCGAGTGTTTTGCAGGGAACTAGCTGGGTTGGATCGCGAAAGCAGAGAGTCGCGCGACCGACCGATATAAGTGAAAACTGCGGGGGTTTCGCGGTGTGGTGCCTGTCATGCGCTAGCTTCCCGGTCTCTGTGAAGACAAACGGGTAATAACCAATTGAAGTGAGGCGCCTGACAGTTCGCTGGCTCGCCAAGGCACAAGGGCATGATGCTGCCTCCAATTCGCAAATCAGCGAACGCGCCGCTGAACGCCGCGGGCGCGTACAACCCGCCAGTGGGGAATCCTGGCAATGCACTGGCAGGAGCCAGCTCAGCAAGCTCAGGGGGCAAGCGATATGGCGATGTAGTACCAGGTACGCAGCGGCAGGAATGGAAAACCTGATGAACCAGTTCGCTCGCTCGCTACGTCCTTGCTGAGGTTCGCAGTTTCCTCCTTGTTGACCGCGCAGAGAAAACCTTTCGAGACGAGCCACAGTTCTCAGCTGACGCGCCAAGCGCCTCGGGCAGCTTCGTCATGGACCGCATCCACTCGCTCGAGCGCGAGAACGAGCTCATCCGTGCCGAGCTCTCGCACTTCCGCCAGCACCTATCGAACAACCAGCAGCAGCGCGAGGACGAACGGGTGCGTCTGTGACATTCTTGGCATCATGAAGTTTGCTTGCTACCAGCCATTCATGTGACCTCACAACTTCTTGGGGTGCAACAATGTTGTAGCTCTCGCTAACAAAAGGTAGCATCCCTTCCAACGCCTGGCAGACGTGAAACTTTGAGTCTGTCTGTGTTGAATGTGATCTGATCTGAACCTGGCTGTACACAGTGAGCGACGAGCTCCAGCGCCTCGTATACGCGTTCAACAGCAAACTGCAGGCCGACAGCGTCTTCCAGCAGCGCGAGCAGCAGAAGTGCGCGCTCCTCTTTGCCGAGGTGCCGTCATTTCAACAGACCAACGTCTACCCTCTTGTGGATAAATATTCAAGCTCACAACATCAAAACCACCAAACAGGTTGCGCGACTGGGGCACAGCGTTGAGGGCGTCGAGCTCGCGATGAAAACGGTCGGCGACGACACGCGCCGGCGGTTCGAGGTGCACGAGCAGCAGCTGCAGTACGCCAGCAATGCGTCCAAGCAGCAGCAGTCGTCGCAGGTCTCGGCCCAGCGGAGCGAAGAGGTATTTGAGCTTGCAAGGGCGACCACACTTCTGAGCCCCAACTAGTCTAACTCTGTGATTCCCGACACTTTGGCACAACCCAAATAGACGCAGCAGCAAATCGAGGAGCTCCACCACGCGCTGACGCTCGTGAAGAATGCGCATACGCAGTTCCGCTCCGAGGTCGAGGCTGAGCGCAACGAGCGCTGGCGCACGGACAACGAGCGCAACCAGTGGATGGGCGACCTGCGCACGGCCGTGGCCAAGATCGATGCGTCGATGGACGCCAAGATCATTCACCAGGTCGAGCGCCTGAACAACAAGCTCACGACCGACAAGATGGACATGATGCGCCTTTTGGAGGAATACCGCGAGCTCATGACTGGCACGGATTTCAAACGGATATCCAGTCAGATGCTCGAGTTCAGCCGCATTAACGACCACCTACTGGCGCTTGAGCGCTGGATCCACACGGAGTTTGGGCACGTCAAGCGCGTGTTCCAGTTCGTGATCTCGGATACAGACGGAAGGCTGCAGACGCTCGCGCTTGAAGTGCTGGCGGGCATGAAGAGCTGGCACGCGGTCTTGGTGCACCAGGACGACGAGCACCGAGTGCGTCTGCAGGACATTTATGATGCGGTGGGCGAAGTGGCGCACACGATGCAGAAGAAGCTCTTTGCGCTCGAAGAGGTGCTACCCATGGAGGTGAAGGCGCGCCAGCAGAACGACGACAAGCTCCGTAAACGCGTCGAGGGCGTCGTCAAGTCTCTGTCGAAAGCACTTGAGGCCATGCGTGAAGAGTGTCTTGTACCGCAGGCGCAGCTGAAAGCGCGCATGAAGATCGTCGAGGAAGCACAGCGGCAGATCGTGGACCAAGTGGACGAGAAGCAGGAAGTCGTGAGCCAGACGATCCAGGAGTTCATCAAGGACTCGGACTTGATGCTCGCAAAGCTGGCGGACTATGTTGAAATGGAGCGACAAAAGATGCTGGCGCCACTGGCATTGAGTGGTGATGGCGCTGTTGCTGTTGCTAGTGGTAGCGCGACTGAGAGAGATAGCGTCGCTCTCGAAGAGACACCATCTGCAACAGCTGAGGCTGCTCCTCGTGATCCATCTTTTGAAATCGTGCTGGCTGCAGTTCGACAGGAGTGGACAACTTTCTTTGAGACGCAGCTGCCGCCCCATCTGACCGAGTTGAAGAGCTCACTGCTCGATGAAGTGGACAAGAAGGTTGTCCTCATGAGCGAACAGATCTCCACTCAAGAGCTCCAACTGCTACGAGAACAACAGCAAGAAAACAGAGACGCAGTCCATGGCCTCCAGACGTGGACCGTGAGCCATGCACAGGAGTGCCGCCAGTGCTACGACTATTTCAACTGGGCCGTCGACGACGTCAAGACCGAGGAAGCTGTCTACCGCTGTCTAAATGCGACGATCAACCAAGTGGTTGACATGACCACGCTCGAAGAGCTCCAGCTGCTCGAGGACAACGCGAGCTGGGCCGTGGCTCAAGTCGTGCAGATTCAGGAAAAACAGCTTCAGGTTGAGGAGGGGGAAGTGCGGCTCCAGTCGATAACTGTGTCTCTCAGCAATGAATCCCAGTCTCTGCTCGAGACCGCCACGAACGAGGTCCTGGACGAAAACAGTCAAAACGCTGTTGACAGTGGGCCGCAAAGCGATTTTGCTGCAACTACAGTTGATAGTAGCACAAGTGAAGAGACTGGCGGCGGTGGCGACTCCTCGATTGCTGCTGGGGAGGGTGATACGCAGAGTCAAGTGGCGAGGGGCGATGCTGATCCTGAGGACAATGCTGCTGGGGAAAATGGGTGGCTATGAGCGACTGGTGATGACTTTCGAAGCAGATAAACAACGAGAGGCGAGTGGAAGATGGTATGATACAATCCAATACTAACTCGCTTAAAGATCTCTCGCAGCACAAGCAAGCAACACGTGCATCTCTCTCTCCTTTATCCGCCTAGCCCACCCAACGAACTAACTGATCCACTTCTTTTGCTATCCATCTCTCTGAAAAGCGCTCACCACTCAACGAACGAGTCCATCGAAACTCACGGGATCTTCCCTGAGATCGAGCGTCGCAGTGTCGAGTTCGCCGCATTGCTCACTCGCGCGCTGTTACTCCCTGGATACAGTGCTCGGTGTGGCTGCTGCGTCGCGCGCGGCAGGTGCGAGTGCAGGTGGTCCTGTGGCGGCGTAATCGCGACGTACCAGCCCCACTGCGGCGACTCGATCTGGAGCTCCATGTCTCCTCCTGGACTGTTGATCATCGGACTGTAGCCTTGTTGCTGCTGCCCTGAGGATAGCGGATCGCTACTCGCCACATCACCTTGGCTAGAGCCAGTAGACGCGCCACCCATTGCGCTCAATATAGACTGCTGCGTCGAGCTCTTTCTAATCGCAACACCGACTGGTCGTGGCAGCGGCAACGAAGAAGCGGGCTGGCGGTTGGTGTCACAGATTCGCGCAGCACCGGAACTTGCCTCGACACTAACGCTTGCGTTGCTTCGTTCACTGCCCTCGCGGTTGCTTTCTGTCGCGTCGTGCTCGCTCCACTTGTTCGCAACGTAGAGATCCTCAAACACCTGCGTCAGACTGCCGCCGTGCTCGTCGCACCAGCTCACGGCTGCCGAGAGCTTCCCGTCGCTGCCGGATCCCGTTGCCGCCGCGGGTACCGTCGTCGTCGTCGCTGCAACCGTGTCTGTCATTGTAATTTTCTCTCCTGACGCACGCTCGACCTCGACTCTGCGTCTCGCGACCACGACGCCGACGTCTCGCTCTCGACCCATTGCACCACCAGAATTGCTGCCACCACCAACGCCACTGCCACTAACACCTCTAGAGCACAAACCATTACCACTGTCACAGCCACCGAAGCGCTCGTTCTCACCGCCGCCTTCTAGTTCGTCCTCTGCGTCGTCATCCAGGAGACTCGCGCTCGAGCGGCTGTGCGCGAGCGACTCGGTCGCGTTCAGGTACGTGATGACGGAGACGGCCGTGGCGGCCGCGGCCGCGAGCATCGGGTGGTCCTTAAACCAGCGTAGGCCCGTGGAGAGCTCCTTGGCCGTCGGGAAGAAGGACGCGTCCGCGAGCCCATTGCTCATCGCTATGCTCGGTCGGTGTGGCGGCGCGTTGGCTTCGGAGCTCTTGGTTCGGAGAATGTGGAAAATGCGAATGAGAATGCATGACCTTTCGGTTTCGTACAGTGCAAGACAGGACAGAATAATGTTTGTGTCAAGAGAACAGCATGCGAAATGGAGGGTCGCACCAACTTCAACCTAATTAAATACCTTTTTAATATGAGTAATTTGTATTTAGTTTTTATTTTCTTAGTCTCTTATGATATTAAGCATACATGGAAAATCCTTCTTATGTAATGTAAGAGTGCTTTTTTGCCGCTTTTAAATCGTCGGCGCAAGATCTTGTTTTTTTTGTATACAAGATTTCGAAGTGGTTCGCTGACGCGGCTGTGTTCGCACGACATAATTCGTTTTTACTGTGCGTGCTAATTCTCAATCTCTCAATCTCTCGAAAGCGACACATGAGGCAATTTCACTGTTGCGCTTCTATACTGATACTACTACACTGAGCCATGTAGCTTTATAGCCAATGATCACCAAAGCGTTTGTTGTTGGTTGGCTCTTTGGACAGTAGTATGTACCCATTTTGAAGGCGATGTAACATCTGAACTTTTGCGTACCGCTGAAATTTGCGTACCAGTACAGTTCGTTTACCGTGGTTCACTGAAGAGTACACGAAGAGCACAAACGATGCAAACACGATGTTGTTGTCGTGTGATCACGTGCTCCACCTCAAGTCCACAAGTGCTGTCAACCATGAACAGCAAACCTTGCTGTTCACCTCCGATTTCAGTGCTCTTAATTTTCCAAAATAGTGCAGCTACTTTCGATTAAGCGACGACTATTTCGTGCAAGGTTTTACGGATAAATTAGCAACGCTAAAATAGGCACCCCGAACATCGGATGTATTCATCAGATACTGTTCTGCGGGGCACTAATCGATATCGGAGCTCTTGATGAGCAACGCCATTTATCTTACTGCTCATCAGTAGTTCCCATTCGCCAGTAGATCCCAGTCGCTCATCTCACAAGTCGACGTTCGCGCCCAGACTCGTGTGGTGCACCACCGTCGCATTGAAGTACCGCTCCGTGAAGTTGCCCAGACCCGGACAGATCATGGCGTTCCCTTTGCCGTCGCTCACCTCCGGGTCCACCGCACCCGTCACGATACGCACCGCCGGGAAGCGCGAGCAGACCTCAGACAC
>JAASGT010001180.1:0-10508 GCA_023334315.1 Globisporangium alternatum | reverse complement strand
TGCTGCTGTTGATATCCACAGTGGCCCGCACTTGATTCTACTACTGGATCCACTTGCAGATTTCCATCACGCGCTGCGCTGCCAGCGTATCTCACGATACGACCAACGGGTTTCTTCGCACTTGTAGCAACTCGGCAGTCGAGATACAGGACGTAGCTGGCGTCCGTGAGCAGAGGCGGTACGACGGTGGATCCCGTGAAGAATTCCACGCAGAGCCATCCATGCAGACGCGGATGATGCCCGTCAGCTACTGCAGCAATGAGCCGTGCAGCCATAAGCCACAGCTGGTGCACCACCGAGAGATGATGGACCACTGCTGCTGCTGGTCGTGACGCGGACGTCCCGGACGAGCGCTTGTGCTGACGACGGAGATGGATCAAGCGGCGCTTCTGCTGCGCGACGGTTCGCGGAAGAGCTCTTTTGCGGTTTGGATGCGCTCGTGCGGGTGGTGCGAAGTGGAAACTGACTGGATCGAAATGCTTTCGCGCCGACAGCGAGAGAAGAAACAAGAGAGAAACGACAGTACATGAACCAGTGCGAGCGACCACCAAAGTCGAGTCGAGGGCTAGAACCTACTGTGACGGAATACAGGGAGGACAGTATCCTCGGATGCAACACCGTGAGCTCCATTGGCACTCGTGGACTCCTGCTCGCGAATGTGTGCTGGCTTGACATTCCTTCTCTCACGTGCGCGGGCTTGCTTGTCATGCTTTGCTGCGTTCGTTTCTTCGATTTTCCGACCTGCGTCTTCGTCGCCCGCACTCGAAACGATCGATGGAAAAGTGGCCAAAGGCGAATGAGTGGTGCGTATTGAGGTGCCATCCTTGGTCGCGACAGTCCGACAATAATACGCGGCGGTGGGTGGTGGACTGCTGCCATGCGTCGACTGACTTGAGCGAATGCATTGAAGACTTGGACAGTCCTGAGTATGCGAGTGGCAGTTGCGTCGACTGGCCCCACGCGACGGAGAGGGTCTCTGGGTTTTAAAAAGCGCGTTCCGGGCGCTCGCGACCGTGATCTTCTCGTAACGCGCCGAGGATCGCAAGAGTGTGTGCTGTAGGTTCGTGTTTGTTGTTTCACGCTAAAGTTCCAAGTGGCCACCGCATTTGGCTTGTCAGACTCGCTTTGGGATTTTGATCTTCATTTGCAGCAGCCGGTCACAAATGAACCAGCAAGACGCCAGCAGCGAGTGATCTGAGCCAAGTTCCATTGGTCAACCACCGCCCAGTCAATTGCTGGTTGTCCGTTGGCGTAAAACGCCCCGAGAGCTGATGACACAGTCAAGAGGCGACTAAGAAACCTCCGCTTTGTTCACTCAGCAAGCAGTCGGATGCGCCAGCAAGACCACTAAGAGCGAGAAGCGCACTCTCTCTCATTCGCACACGCGCATGTTTGGTTCATCCGGTTGTTGCAAACGTGTCGCTTCCATTCTCGCGCATTTTTTCTCTCGAATCACTCGCGTCTTCTTTTTTCAATATTCGGTCTGAACGCTCGCGTTCGACTTTTCGTGTGTTGCGCTGGACCGGAGAGCTCAGCAGCCATTTGGCGTAATGCTGCGCTGCCCCCTCGCTATCTTTTCATCACCAGCTTTTCTTCCTTCTAGGAAGGAAAATCGGCGCATTCTGCCTTTCGGGCGTCGGTTCGCAAGAAGCTTCAGTCCATTCGCGCGTGTGATGATCTCTCCTGAGACCTTCAGAGCGCGAGTGATTTCTTCTACGAAACGAGTTTCGAGCGCCTTGGGAGTCAGCGCTGGCAATGGCGATGATGCGGATGGGTTGGGTGGGTGACTGGCGAGCTTCTCGCGTTCAATATTGCCGCTTGAGTGGTGGAGCCTCGACTGACGCATGGACGGACGGTTTTCCTCCTTCTCGCAATGGAGATTCCGCCGCCTTCAATGTCTCGCTGTCTGTCTGAAAGCCCTTTGCTTGCTGTCTGCCTGCTGAGAGAGGTTTCCACCACATCGTGTGAAAGTGTTTCGGCCATTTTCCGAGCGCGTTCCGCAAAAGCGCGACCATTTGCGCCTGCGAAGCACGGAAGGTTTCCATTCGGTTGGAGGCGGCGGACTCGCCACCGAACAACAACGAGCACGGCTGACTCGCGAGCGTTCCAGGTTTTCCGCAGGCTTCTTAGCCAGCAGCAAGGAGCACAAGCGCGCTCACAATTCAAGTCGATATCTTCCACGCAAGACTTGATTCTTCCGTTCCCCAGTAGCAGCAGCTCGCGTTCGGATCGTCTCTCCATTGTCAAACGGTCGAATACGCCAAAGACGCCCGTCCGCCCTCATTGTCGTTCGCTCTCTCACTCGCCAAGCACCGCATGGAAAGTCCGATCTTCTTGAGTGCTTCAATCGGTCATTCTCCAACTCGACTCGGATCGCCCACGTCTCCTCTCGACAACTTCTCCTTCGCTCTCACTCGCGACGCTGAACTTGTATCTTTCTCCACTCGAGCAGCTCGAGTCACGCTTCACACCACCAAGCAAGCAACCCACGAAATGAGCCCGTCGCTGTCGTCCACGCCTCCCATGGCCTATAACCCCCACCACTACCAGGGTACGTCTTCTCCGCCACCTGCCGCCGCCTCGACGAACCCGCTTGCCGCCATCTACGCATCCTACGTGGTGCGCGTGCACACGCGCCACGGCATCAAGACGCTCTCCTTCGACCTCCTCGCTGCCTTCTTCACGCTCACGGCCAAGAAGGCCGCCGAGGATCTCGGCATCAGCAGCCGCACGCTCATTCGCGTCTGCCGCTCGCTGGGCATCCGCCGATGGCCGTACCTGGGCTTCCGCAGCGAGAAGAACGTCGAGCGCATTCGCCAAGAGGCCATCGAGAACCTGCGACGGAAGCTCGAGAAGGAGGGCACCACGAGCCCTACGGCCATGCTCTTCCCGAACGCGTCCAGTCTCCGCGGTGCGAGCGCCAAGCGTCTTCTCCAAGTCAAGCTCCCTCAGAGCGGACACATGTCGCCTCTGCCGAGCGGTCAGTCGTGGAGCGTGCAGTCCATTGACGACACTGAGTCCGACGAAGATACCGACATCGAGATGATGGAGGCTCGCCCGTCGATCGCCGAGTCCGTTGTGTCGCAGCAGCCGCTGCCACTGCCACTGCTGACACCACAACCGACCCACAATGGGTTCAACCTAGAGGTCCGAAGCATCAGCCCGAAGAAGCTGTTCTCGATCGGCCAGGCTGCCGTCGCTGCTGCTCACTTCCAGCAGCAGCAGCAGGGCCAGCGCGACGGTGCCTGGGTGCAGAAGATGCCGCACTTGAGCCAGCTTCCGAGCCGAGCTTTCAGTTCCTTCCAGCAGCAGCACTACCATCATGCCACGCCATCGACTGCTTCTTCGTCGTCGCCGTCGTTTGGATCAAACTTCAGCATGCCGTCGCTCAACCTGCTCGTCGACGCGTCCATCCTAACTGCTTTCAAGCACGACAGCCACAAGCAGCAGCAGCACCACCAGTTTGCGCCACCGCAGCAGCAGAGCCCACGAAGCATGTCCATGCGCGACATCCTCTCCAACACCGCCATGGCGGCATGAAGGCCTTTGCCTCCATCCATCCATCTAGTCACTCCACTATCCCGAAGCCGTATCGTGCCGTTCGTTCTGTTTGTCAGCCACTGTTTCCCAGCAATGGCGAGTTGTGGAGCGTCAGTTTGAAGAAACCACTTTCGATCGTCGAAGCCGCCTCCGCTGCTGATGCCCGCGTAGTTCGTGGAGCGAGATGGCTAGACGAAAACATATGAGACTCGGGCATGAGCAGCGCGCGGCGAGCAGAAGCAGCGTCGTTGGTGACGAAAGAGCTCGAGGATTAGTCAGAAAGCTTCGCTATTCGCAGGTGATATCACCCACAGTCGATCGCTCAGGTCTAAGTCAGTAGTACTGTCTGTTGTAGGCCGATAGTAATGCCGTCATGGCGACAACAGCACTAGTGTGCTTGCGCAATGAAGTTGCTGCTACGCTCGCACGCGAGCGGACGGACTAAAGAGCCCCACAACATGAAATTGATCGAGGTTGACAGCGACAACAGTTGCACCTCTTGTACTTGATCCTACACTGTCGAAGTCCGGTACCGACCTCGAGGATGTTTCGACTTGGTGGCTTTGTTTTCGACGTATCGCGTTGCGATGGTGACCGCGTGACAGCTTGTGTTGCTGGCTACCGTGCCAGAGTCGTCCACCGAGGTCAGTCGTCGTGTGTGACTGGTAAGGTTCGTGATATGACGATCGATCGAGTGCCCAGTGCTGTCGTGGCTGTGGAGATGGAGATGGATAAAGCCGCGCGGCTTTGGGGTGATCTGCTTGTTGGCGCTCAGCAGCAGTCGGCAACTCGCGCCTGACGGGCACTTTGCTGCGTTCAAAGTCGGGGCGCGACCGAGACGTTCCTTGTACCGGAACAGGTATCCTGACACCACCCTGTAGACGTGTGCATGCATGGTGACTGCACAATGCTCCAAGCTGGAAACTGTTGGTAGATATGCTCCTCATCAGCTGATAGAAATTGGTATTTTTGAAATGATGCAATCATTAGTGGAAATCCTGCTTTCCTCAATTTTGAAAACTGGCTTTTGCAAACCGGTTTTATACCGGTATGTACTTGTTGGACTCTGCCATCGCGGCCTTCGCACGCTCAGCCACCAATTCCTTACTTCGAATTTCGCAACTGCAGACGACAAGACCCCAAGCGTCAAGCCCCAGCAACTTAGTTACCCGCCCTTCGTTCCCATATTTCCTGGGGCGGAATGACTCCTTTTGCCTGTTCATTAGTAAAGTCAATACAGTTCATTCCCCAAGCCAACTTCAAGTCCACTGTGGAAAATGAAGTGCTCGGTTTGCAACACCAAGAAGAACCGGGCCGTTTCGAGCCACTTTCGAGCCGCTCCGGGCCATTCCGTCCCAAAAGTGGCAAAAATGAGCTTTTTGGCAGGATTCAGATCTGAGATTGTTTAACTAACTACTTGTATTTTGTATGCCATACAGCTTGCAAGTACAGCCTGAACAATGCACGAAAATGCATTGTGAAATATTCTGGAAGGCTTCGACGCTATTGTCGCTTAAAAGACAACCCTTTTAACCAGACCTGAATATTCAGCCTCACTTTATGACATAACTGTTGAACGCGAAATGTCTCGCAGACTGAGAGAACGTGGTTGAGCTCATTTTGTTAGGCAGTCCATCATGAGGGAGAGAAACAGAGCACACAAAAGCAACTTCGAACTAGGAAATGCGCCACTAGCGGGCCGATGGGAGCACCCGCATCCGCCGCTGCCTCTGGGACGACGCAGGTCGTACACAATAGACGTCCACGGCGACGCCAAGCGTGTTGTACGATGGCATCACGCGTGCATGTCCTCGTGTTGTTGGTTGTGCTGCCGCTGATTTCCCAGCTCTTTACGATCGCGGCGGCACAGAGCGCACCTGGTGGCGTCGTGTTCCCAGCCAACATCCGCACGCGACCTGCTGACGATACCGCTGGTATCTACATCGACAGTGACGACGACAGCGAGCAGCCGAAAGCGACAACAGTCGTAGACACAGGACGTGATGCTAGCGACAATGGACCGAAAGGAGACGACACGGACGAGAACACCGGCCTCGTGTACCTACCGCAGCCGTCGCTACCGGTGGAGATGCTCTGCGTGTCGATCTACCTGGCGCTGGCAATCGTGGCGGCGTGCAAGGCGATGTCGCTACCCACGCGCTTTTCGGCCTACGAGGTGAAGCGCAGACACACGTTCCAACGGCTCATGGTCATGTTCGCGCTCACGCGCACGCTGTCGTTCCTGGTGCAGCGCATCGCGCGCGACTTGCTGAACCGCGCGGCGCTCTGCTTTTTCTTCTCGCTCGTGCTCTTCCAGGTGCTCTTCTGGATCGACATTGCGAACCCGAAGATCTCGAGCCGCTCCAAGCGCATCTGGTACGCCTTTGTGCTCGCGAACGGCGTCTTCTACGCACTCGTGCTCGGGCTCTCGGTCATCCACGTCTGGCACATGTACACGTACGACCAGTGGGGACAAACGCCCGACGAGCGCTCGCAGCTGCTCACGGGCATTCTCCCGGTGTTTCTGATCGCCACTGGCAGTCTCGCGAGCTCGCTGGGGCTCGTCTACTCGACGTGCAAGATGCGAAGGCGCGTAGGGCGCGTGCTCAAGCAGTCGGGTGACGGCCAGCGAAGGCGCCTGGACGAGCGTGTCGCAACCAAGCTCCATCGCGCGCTGCGCTTCACGATCGTCGTCATGGTCGTCTGCTCAGTGATCTTCCTGCTGCGCACGCTGCTGTACATCCAACGGCCGTTCTCGCACCGCGGCTGCGGCGACATCAGCGACCCGAACGTGTGCATTCTCGTCGGGTACGCGATCCCAGAGGTCGTGCCGTGCGTGCTCTTCCTCATCCTCATGTGGGAGGTCGAGCCCAACATGCAGTTCCCGTCGCGAAGACGCCCGAGTTTTAACAACGGACTGGTCACAACCAACGAGTCGACGCCGCTGCTTACGTACGACGAGCAACCGCTGCCGCTGTCTATCACGACCAACATGCCGCACAGTGGCGGCACGCCCGGTGCTGCTGGTGCCGCGGGCTCCATGGCGTTGGCGTCGAGTTTGCCTGCGACAACCGGTGGCATTGTCGGTAGTGCAGCAGCGCGAGGGACGAACTACCGCATTGCGAATCGACGGTCCAGTCCGCTCTCGTTCGGTCTTGGTGGGAACGTGCTGGAGCAGGCGAGAAGAAGGCTTGAGCTGGTCGCGCAGAAGCAGCAAGGCGAAGAGCCAGCAGCAGCAGGAGAAGGCTTGGCGTCTTCTTTGTCCTCACAGACCCACTTGCACGCGCCGCCACTGTACGATGCTCGGCTCGTGAGCTCGTCCGGCAATGTGCTCGAGCGACCTGGGGAAGGAAGGGGAAAGAAGAAGCGATCCGCGTCGGCGTACGCACTGACTGCGTCAAATGAACCAGCAGTGAGTATCGAGACGAGCACGACGACAGCGTACGCATGGCTCTCGTTCCAATGCTTCAACCTGAACTTCCCGTCGTCGTCATCATCTTCGGCAACTGCGTCGGTCTTTCTGGTGCTGCACGTGCTCAATGCGGACACGGGCGACGTGATCGTGGAAATTGGTCGCTCCGAGGTGTCGGCTTCCGAAGATCCGTGTTTCCACCTCATGCTGCCAGTGGAGATGCGTGAGCAGGATCTGCTGCGGATCTCCGTCTACTCGATCCGCAACGTGCAGTCGCTCGATCTGAACAGCCAGTGGTTGGTCGGCGATGCGCTCACCCCCCTGACATCGTTCATGGAGGCGTCCAAGTTCGCGTTCGGACGAGCGACGCTCCACGAGCTCTTCTCGCCGCTCTCGCGTTCCCGATCGTCAGGAGAAATCGTTGTGCGCTGTGAAGCCGAGGTGAAGAGCGCCAGTGGGGTCTCAGACGAAGGCCGTCAGCGCATCACGAGATCGTTCATGTACTTCTCAACGGAAGAGAGCGAGGACGACCACTCCAGCAGCGATGCACTCCTGGAAGAAAAGCCAGCGAGTTTTGTGGCTCGCCGCAAGAGCGACCGGGCGGCATCGCTGCAGTACTCGCACGCAAAAGTGCTCGTCGAGGAAGAGCTGATCGAGAGCGTCTACACGTGGGAGATCCCGTACCAGCTGCTGCAGCTGATCCTGTCGGACCTGGTCGTCAAACTCGAAGCGCTGAAGCGAGAGAACCTGTCTGGTGGTGACTTTGCTGGTGGCAGTCTCTCGTCCACGCCGATCAGTCAGATCTCGAGCTTTGGGATGTCGGCGATGCCACCGCCGCTGTCCACTTCACCGGGGGCTCTTAGTGTGGTTCCTGAAAGTGAGGGCGATGACGGTTTTATCTCGTCTGAGGATGAAAATGGGAACTTTGCTGCGCCGCTTTCACGTGGACATGGAACAGGAGCAGAGGTAGTTGGTTCGTTGCAGGATCAGAAGAGACGGTCGACGCCCAGCATCGGTATGCTCTCGGAACTGATTTACCAGATCCAGGACGACGCGATGGAGAGGAAGAAGAAGAAATGGCGCCACGAGCTGATCGTGACCATGGAGCAGTATATTTCCCAGGTCGAGGATGCCATCTTACGCTACGGAGATACTCAGCATGGCGGACTGACCTTCAAACCGAGCACCATGAAGGCAGACGCAAACCTCAGCTTCCTGGCGCTAAATCTGCACCAGCAGCTCATGACAGTGGGGACAGCCGTGCCGACGTCGCCGAACGATGTGATCTATGGGGACAATGCGAGCAGCGGTGTGCGGTATGCTCGTCTCGTGGACTCTTTTGTAGGAACGATCTTGGCGTCACCGTCCCACAAGCTGCGCGAGTCGGCGGAAGACCACATCGCTACGATCCATGACCTGGACAACGAGAACCACAACCACCTCGATGGCAGTGCCGACAGTGACGGCGAGGGCGAGAGCGACAATATTGACGACATTCTCACGACCGACGAACAGGGCGAGCGCAATAATGATGAGTCTCCTGTTGAGCCCGTGGAGGCGCTGCGACGTCGCGTGATTTCGTTTGACTCGGCTGAAAACATCGTGAACATGAGTGCGTCAGGGCGCGAGGTCTCTGTGACGGACGAACAGCGCAAGCTTGCAGAGACAATCGTGGCGCTCGGGTTGTCTGAGCGCGACCTGCGTGGGTTGCAGACGAATAGCGAGGAGCTGATTAGCGCTCTACCTAGCACCGATGCTAACAAGGGTGGTGACCAAAAGCCACATGGATTTGCCGAGTGGATGAAGGGAAAGTGGCGCAAAGTGGAAGAAACGCGGCACAATCTCGAAGAGAAGCACAACAATAACATCCATACGCCATTCCAGCACCACCGCATGTACGGCACAACAACCGTGGGCGCGTTTGCTGCACACGTGTACGGCTTCAAGAACGGCGGTATTCGCCAGATGCGCGAAGAGCTGGAGAGAATTCACGTGCACCTTGTTCGTGAAGCAGAAAAATCGAGCTCAGACCTCACTCTGGAGGCCCTGGAGAGAAAGTACCACGAGCTCAAGTGGCACGTCGAGCGTCGCCTCGAAGTGGCTTTCTGCCAGGCAATGAGCGCGCTGGTGACGTGCTTCCAGCAGACGTTATATGCTCACGTTCACGATGACTTGGAGTTTGGCTCGCACACGATGCAGCTTCGTGGCATCGAGTACTTGGAGATGGTGTCTCAGGTCGGCTTCCTGTTCTCTGTCGAGAGTCTGCTCTCGACCTACAGCAACGAAGCAGGGATGCTGGGTGACATGGAGGCCGCCGTGAAGGAGCTTTCTCGTGTACTGATTAAGCTTCGCCCCGTGCAAACCCCGCGCGAGGCCGACTTCCGCGTGTCCGTGACGTCGGGTCCTCTTGGGATCGTCATCGAGCTCCCGATCATTGTGTGTGACCCGAACGATTTCCCAGATCGTAACATGCATCGTGTCCCCGGTCAGGATGCGTTCACTGGCGCTGTCTACTGTCCACTGACGTCGAACGAGCAGATCGACCGAGCGAAGCGCGTGTTCCGGAAGACGATCAGCGTCAAGTCCGTGCTATTCTCGCAGGGGATGAACGAGATGCAGACGGTCGCCAACACGGTCGGGAAAGACTCGTTGCAGAGAGAGATCAACGCGGAGAACGTGATCGTATTGGAGAAGTACTACGTCTCGTTTGTGCAGTGGTGCAAGAAGCGCGCGCGCAACAGCGACCGCTCGGCTGAGCCAGTGCCTGCTGTCTACACTGCCGACGACCTGGAGCGACTGCAGCTGCTCGTGGACCGCCTGAAGACGAACATCCAGCTCTCAGGTCGGTCGAAGCGCATGGCGATCCTGAGTTTGTCGTCTCTGATCGCGCGCTCCATCGGCGGTGGGCGGGTCACGTGCTGTAAATCAGCGAAGGATCGCACTGCGATGTCCATTACACTCGAAGAAGCCAACCTGCTGGTGCTCTCACACGGTCTCCACTCGGACGAGCGCGACTTGTTCACGAGTTTGCTGCGCACGCACGGCGTTCGGCGCGAGAACGCACGGAAGAACATCGGCAAGGCGCAGTACTGTTTCAGCGCGCTGCAGAACTACATGTTGCCTCACGACTACAAGTGTCCACCGGGCACGGGCGGTGGCAGCCGCTCGTTCTCGTAACCAGGTATCCAGAAACTAACGCAAGGCATGTTGTCAATCTTCCGCCGAAAGTCTCCTCCGACGACACTTGTTTTATGAAAAGTCAAGAAGAGAATGAAGAAGACCCAGGTATCTTTTCGGTTGTCTTGGGTACCTACTTGTCAACTGCTTTGTGAGGTTGTGGTTGATTGATCCTTCTGTACCTGTGCGCAAATGGAAGAAGACTCAAGGCGATGAAGACAAAGAAGGGAAGAGAAAAACTCAAGAACTCGAGATTGCTGGGAAATAGTGACAAACTGCTCTATCAAACAAAATGAACGACACGATACGGCTTCGGGATAGTGGAGTGACTAGATGGATGGATGGAGGCAAAGGCCTTCATGCCGCCATGGCGGTGTTG
>JAASGT010000118.1:0-47410 GCA_023334315.1 Globisporangium alternatum | reverse complement strand
TCGTGTGTGGTCCGGCTCAATGACTGCGTGGCGCAATGGATAGCGCATCTGACTTCTAATCAGGGGGTTGTGGGTTCGAGTCCCATCGCGGTCGTTCTTCTTCTTCCGTGGGCTCTCCTCTGTCTGTCTGCGGACGGACTCGAATGATAGGATTTGTTCAAGTACGTGAAGCGTATTCACGTCCCAGCGCTGACGCCCGCCCACCGAAACAATTGTGTCGACTGGGCGACGATGATGCTCGAGAGGAGACTCAGTGAGGCAATATCATCTTCGACAAGAAGACGTTCAACTTGGACGACCCGGACGGTCTCTAGAGCTACTGATATCATCTTCGCGACGAGAAACAATCGTTCTCCGGTCGTCACAGTGGAGGTGGCTTGGCGATGGTGTGGGGCTGTTTTTTGTCGCGTGGGCTGGGCGACTTGGAGTTCATCTTGGGGCAGCAAAACTCAGAGACGTACTGCGACCATCTGTTTCCGTTTGCACATCAGTATCACACCGAAATCACCCAGTTCCAGCAAGACGGAGCATCTTGTCACCGAGCGAGGGACACAATTGCCTTCCTCCAAGAACAGGGCGACACTGTCGTGGAGCATCCAGCATTGTCTCCGGACTTAAACCCATCAAGACCCTGGGGGTTGCTTGCTCGGACTGAGTACCGCGACGGACGCCAGTTCATGAGCGGAAATGACTTGAAATCGGTCATTTTGAGTGAATGGGTCAAAATCGATGTCTCCTACCTCCAAAAGTTGGTCGAATCGATGCCTGACCGCTGCTTTCAAGTTCTCGAACGTAAAGAAATGAAGACAAGCTACTAGGAGATGCTTAGAGCTAACAGATCGTAATGAATCGGCGGTTTCTGGGGTGCGGTTAACCAAATAGCGCATTTTGTGATATGGGTTTTTGAGGTTTAATATATTTTGGAGGGAAAGGTTTGTTCTAAAAAAGAAATGCATTGGGGAATCATAAAATTAGCGCGGTTACGATGGTCTTTTTGGAATTTCGAAGTGACCTACAAAAAAATTGATTCACAAAAATCGAAGTGCGGCTAACCAATTGGCGCGCACTGTAGTATGGAAAATATAACATCAATTTGTCCTCATTTAGAATCAGTTTCTACAAACGTACTGTTCGTATCCAACATATTGATGTTACGAACTGCAATCGATAGCGTACCTTGAAGAGGCGCAGGAATCGCTTACTGCCTGAAAGAGCACGACCAAGCGTACAGACGCTGAGCGACAACCCCCTCTTCACGCAATGGACACGGTCACGCAATTGCTCAATGCGCAGAATACAGCTGACGAGTGCGCTGCGTACGCGTCACTGCTGCGCCAGTGTGCTAGTAGCGACCAGCTGGTGCTGCTCATGGCCGCGCAGCCGCCGGCTTCGTCACTCTCGGACTCGGAAGTCGCGCACCAGCCGCCTCTGCTGTCGTCGATGCTCGAAGAGCTCCTGCTCTGCTTCATACTACGCGCTTTTGCAAAAGCACCCAGTGCACAGATCACTGCATGTCTAAAAAATGACGTGGGCGGTGGTTTTGTGGCCCGCTGGAGCCCGCATGACGTGCCAGGCGGAGGCGAGCTCGCTAGTCATCTCACGAGCCTCAAACGGTACTATTTCACATGGACTTGTCGTGCTTTACCTGATGATAACGCTAGTAGATATGTGGTTTGCTGATTGATTTGTGTGTGCGTGTTTGATGCCTCGCACAGAGTGCTCGTCCAGTGCGAGTGGGACGCTGACGCGCTGCACCAGCTCGTCCATGTGCTATCGCTGCTGCAGGAGCCGTGTCTGCGTCAAGAAGCGCTGCGTTTCAGCTTCACGATCGTTCAGCGCATTATTAGCAATACCAGTCCACCAGTACGCAGCACAAAGCTCTCATCGCCTCGTGAAGCCAGCACGCAACTGTACGAGAAATGCTCAGAGCTCATGCTGCTCGGCGTCACGGACGTCTGGTCAGCGATCCGCAAAGAGAGCGCAAGGCAAACTGCGACACTAGTGCTTCATTTTCTGTCTATGGATGCGATCGACGGCTTCATCGAGCGGCTGCTACGCATTGCGGTCGGCTCGGAGCACGTGCGACAGGAGACGCTAATACAGACGCGATGGGGGGAGCAGGACGGCGCTCTCTACGCACTTTCGCTGCTCCTGAGCTCTATTCGCGTCGAAAAGCGCGCTCTAGACGAAAAACTCCATCCCAGTCAGACCAACGACAAGGCAAACAGCTCAGCTATGACGTCGCGCGTGGCCAGCGACATCAGAGGAGGCTTTGCTGCTGCTGTGGGGTTCGCGCCAGCTACTCACTTCAGCTTTGGCAGTCGCCACCCGAGCGTCCCACGACTGCCGCGATCGCTCGTCCAGTCGCTCAAGTCAGTCTTGTACCAGTGCTTGCGCCACGAGCAGCTCTCGGTGCGCGAGCATGCAGCGCAATGCCTCAAGCACTATGTGGATCTGTGCGAGGAGCCCATGCAACTCTTGCTCTTCCAAGAGGCAATGAGCAAACTAAACCGCATGAAGATGAGCAGCGGGAGCAGCGTCACCAGTGACGATGCTGTGAAGAGCACTAGTGACGGCGACCACGAGTTGCTGGAAGCCTTTGAAGCCGAGGGGCTGCTGGATGTGCTCGCGAAGCTGGCGCCGTCGCTGCCGTCCGCGTTCCTCCTCAAGCACTGGAAGTTCGTGTTTCCGACGCTCGAGCGATACATCATGCACACCGCGTCCAGTGTGCGCCAGAAGAGCAGCGCCGTGGTCTTGTCGCTGGCCAAGTTGAGTCAGAGTGGTAGCGCTTCACAGGCGGCGAGTTCCAGCAGTGTATCGTCTCATGAAGCGGCGCTAGAGCTACTCGTGGAAATGATGCTCGGTTTGAGTGCGAGTCAAGACCACGACTTGCCGAATGGTGGTGCCACTATTCTCTGCTGGCAGCAGAGAGAAGGGCGGATGCTGAGCATCGAGGCGCTGGTGGATCTGCTTGGGAAAGATCTGCTCTTTCGCAAGTTTGGAACGCGTCTGCTGAACGGGAGTGCTGATGAGTTAAAGAAGAGGAGTCAAGCGCCAGTCGTGAAGACGAAAGACGAGCTCATTTGGGCGAGTTCGAGCGCTTCATTGGCTACGTGGACACTGGATGAGGATGAGTTGGCGGACCTGACTGCTGTTACTCGACGATCCAAGCAAGCTGATGCAAGTGAGAAGACTGAATCAGCCAGTCAGACTTTGGTTAGCTCGCTGAGCGCTTTTCTTGCAGAGAAGGTGACAAGAGGCGGGAAAACCCTGGGAGCGACTGAGTTCTGGCACCGCGTGCTCAAGGGATGGCTCCAGCAGACGCAGATCGCGTTCGCATCCAATCAGTTTGAACTTCGTCGGATCTCGCGGCAGGTTCTCCCCAAGCTACTTCGCTTGAGCTTGTGGACGAACCAATTGGAGCTCCTGGAGCTTCAAGGTACAATTGCCTTGGCTGATACGGGCGAGTGCTGGCGCTGGCCGTGTTTAAAGTTCGTGCTGCTACACATCCAGTTTCTTAGAGAATCCGCCCCAATGAACTCTGCCGTTGGCGACGACAAGGAGCTCATCGGAGTGCTTCCGACCGGATTGCAATCCGCTTGGAGCTTGCAGAGTGTATTGACTAACGGGATACTCCACGATTACTCGACTAGTGGTGCTGATTCCTACGACACCGAGTCGACAATTGTGAGAGTCGAAGCGCAGCTGATGACGTTTCTCAGCTTCAGTCGCTTTGAGGACAAGGAGGTTTCGTCGTTGGGGTTGCTGGAGAGTGGGTTGGCCACAGTCCACGCCAACCTTCCGCTATCCATGCAGTTGCCTCAGTACATCACGCCTGACCGACCAAGTGTTGACGACACGTCGTCTCTGGATCGACAACTGAGCATCTCGCTCGTGCGCTTGCTTCCGAGCATTGCGAGAGCACTGGGCGTGGTTATCGCGAAGCATAACTCAGAAGAAAACGCAGCAGACCGTGAGGAGACAGTGTCGAAGTGCTGGTTAATTCTCGAGCGATCCGTGCTGACGTGGCTAGCGACCGACGATATGTTTCGATGGATCACTGTGGACCAGAGCGAGGCGCAATTGAGTTTGCTCAAGACTCTAGACACTCTCCTGCAGCGCGTCCCAGTCAGAACAAACGAGCACTTCGACAGCCTCGACATGGAGCTCGAACTCATTCTAAAGCAGCTGAAGCGGATTGACCTATTGGCGGCTGGAAAGAATCAGCAGCATCGTTTGAAGGAGTCTACTCTCACGTATGCGCTCAACATCTGCCTGTCGATGTGGAAGAACTCGACAAGAGGTGATTGTGGTGGAAGCACAATAAACACTCGCTGCTGCCAGGGAATCGTCCAAGTGTACGCTCAGCTGACTGCGCTCACCGACAATTTTTCATCATCTCATCAGACGAAGAGCTCCACTAGCCAAAGCGAAGTGTCGAGCTGGGACGACTGGGACGGAGACGAAGACGAACCTGGGGAGCTTGGAAACAACAAGACGTCACAACTGCGGGCAACAGCGGCAGCAGACGAGCGCGACTGTGGTGGAGTCCCAGACCAGGTCTTCTCAAACGCTGTGAGTGAGTGGAGCAGTGACCAGCTCAGCGCTCTTCACGCCTCCATTTCTGCGTCAGCAGCAGACGCTTGCGCATTGCTGCTGGCTTTGGTCGACAGACTCGGGACTTCATGAATCTGTAAAAACCCAGTTCTATCAGAGAATTCAAAGTGGGTGCTAGGGTTTGTTTGAGAGCTGAACCCCAATTGTCATTCATCTTGAGCTCAAACATGAGCGCCAGCAGCGAGAGACTGTTCCGCTTCGCTCTTGGCGACGACGACGCGTCTACGAATGAGAGAGCTAACAGAAGCAGCAGTGGCTCTCGCAGCATGAAGCGACAGCGCACTGGGAGCCGCGCAACAGCCACGCACGTCGCCCGCGTGCGCATGGTGGAGCTCATCCGCGAACTGCAGGACACACACGAGCACGACGACACGACGCACTACGGGCTCTTCATCTGGCCGTCTGCGATGGTGCTCGCACGCTTTGTGGCGCGCAACCACGCGAGCCTCGTGCGGGAGAGAGTGGTCATGGAGATCGGCTGCGGCACGGGGCTGCCTGGGATCCTCGCCGCCGTGTGCGGCGCCCCCAAAGCGGTACGGTTCAGACATCATTGCTACTGTCATACAGCCAATGACTCACTGATTATTGGGCTGACTGGCTGAATGCTACAGGTGCTCTTGACCGACCGGTTCGACGCAATCGACATCCAGCGCAACGTCGAGGCCAACATCGCGCTCAACGGCATTGAGGGCATCGCGCGCTTCCTGGCGCTCGACTGGGGCCAAGTGGCAGTGAGCGCCTCGCTCCTGCGCGTCTTCGAAACGGTCGACGTGCTCTTGGCCGCAGACTGCTTCTATGCGTCTCAAGGTAAGGAAAGTGCATCTATCAACTGTGCTGAACTGTGGTTGTCATTAGCAAGCTAACGATGGTGTTGATGGCCTTACTCATCGAAGATTTTGAGAAGGTGATTGCGAGCGTGGCGCTCATCTTCCGCTGCAACCCAACGTGCAAACTCTACGTCACGTACCAGCTCCGAAGGTACTAAGCACTGCGGTCGAGGATCCACTAAGCTGAGCTCAGCTGATACTGCGACTGACCAGAGTTGCTTGATTTGTGCTGCTTGCTTCACTGCGTTCAGCATCACGCGGACAATCGCGCCGCTACTCGCGCGCTGGCGGATGCAGGCGAAGGCGCTGGAGACTGTTGCTATTGACAGAAAAGGCACCGGTGGAGATATCGGCAGCTTGGACGGCTCTGATGACGACGATAAAGAGAGAGCTGAGCGCCATCAGCACGGCTCTGAGAGCGTGTTCTTGTACGAGATCTCGCCACTCGGATAGCTACACCATGCAAACACACACATGCAACAGGCAGGGTCTGGATGGCTCAGCTTCGCCTTTTATTCTTGTTCTTCTCTCACATTGGCGGCCAATCGCCTTTTTGACACAAGCAAACCAACATACAAATGTGCCTCTCGCCATCTTGAAGCTGGTCTGAGCGCTCGCGACCAGCCACTTCAGCCTTTCGGGGAGAGGACTGCAGTGCTATAATCCAGAGCGAGCAGCGCGCGCAGAGCGGGAGACAATGGCGCTTCAGCGTCTGCTCTGCTGAAGCATTTGCTGATGAACAAATGCGAATGCGCCGCTCCTGTCGCCAGCGGATACTTGTTTCCCAATCAAGAAGCAAAATTGTAATCATGAGTTGTCGTCCTCGCCATCCAGCCGTTGGTGTCCATAAAAGCAGTTGCACGCCATACACGCAAGCAAGCAGAGCACACCCGTCATATACACATATACACACATACATTGCTATTCACACCCGCACACAAACACTCGTCAAGCACGCGCTCGCTTGGCAGCGGATCTTTGTTGGCAAATACGCATTTTGAAGTTTTCTCCATTTTACCTTTTAAAGTCTATATTGTTGTGCAATTGGATAAAACAAAGCTTCAAATGAATTGAAATTCATTTGAAGCCTTTGAAGCCGCGTTCTCATACTGGCCAAGCAGTGCACAAATGCGTACAAGTGCCCAAAAGTGATTTGGGACGTCCTGTAAATTTATTAATCGTGGAAATTTATGAAAAGGAACTCACGATTGCTGATCAAAGTGAATGTTAACGGATGTTTAGAATTGGTGGCTAAGGACTGGAGGTCGAGAGAGAGGGTTCCCGAACGGAACACTTCAATTTGAAAAATGAATAGCTCAGTGAACAGCCAAAAGATTCGAGAAACATTCCCTGCGTATCTAAGCGAGGTTTGCTGGCAAACAACTTGGAAAAAGTATACTCCTACAAATCTACCATGATTGTCAACCACGGCAACTCAGTTAAAAACTTTAACCCGTCACCCGATTTCGGCTGATGGTGGTTGGCAACTGTTGTAAGAGTTGCTTTCCAAATTGTTTGCCAAAAAACCCGCACTTCCGGCAACAAACCAACTTACTTTCAATCCAGCCACGGAGAATGAGGGTTTTTTAATCTCACACAGGGAAAATAGGAGTGGCTCGCGCCGATCTCAACTTGCCTGCTGCGAGCATTCATTCCGCAAGAAGCAAGCTCCCACGCAGACAGACAGCCATGCTCGCCCGTGCCGCCCGCGCCGCCTCCATCACCATCGCCAAGAGAGCCTCGGGCTCCAGCGCCATCGCCTTCGCCGCGCGCAAGGCTGCCGCGCCAGCGCTCTGCGCATCCATCCAGGCGCGAGAGAAG
Source organism: Globisporangium alternatum (assembly GCA_023334315.1). Taxonomy (NCBI): domain Eukaryota; phylum Oomycota; class Peronosporomycetes; order Pythiales; family Pythiaceae; genus Globisporangium; species Globisporangium alternatum. The sequence goes on along the minus strand of JAASGT010000118.1, from coordinate 40,145 downwards.
TCGTCGCTCACGTCGCTGCTCAAGGTAAGCTGCTCGCATTTTGCGCTCGTGTTGTGTATGGAGCTCATGGTGTCCGCATGCGCATCTTTCTATATGTGAGTGTGTACTGACGGTGTTGTTACGTGTGTGGTTGCGTCTTTCGTGTGGATAGCGCGAGATCGATGAGGAGAAGGGCAACTGCTTTGAAGGCGAGGAGCTCGAGGAGCTGCACGCCAAGATGAACAAGATCTTCACGTTGAAGGAGACCCCGGGCAGCATGGAGATCGTGCTCACGGGCCAGATCGGCGACGACTCGATCCACGTCAAGTTCGACTCGCAGGACGTTGTGGAGCTGGAGGAGGACTTCGAGGGCGACGAGGATTTCGACGAGGAGGAAGTGGAGACCTTTGACGAGCAGGAGGAGAGCGAGGACGACGACGATGAGGAGGACGAGCTCCCGGGCATCCGCTTCGTTGCCGACATCACGCGCGCCAACCAGGGCCTCCAGTTCGAGTGCGTCGCCAGCAGCAACCTGACGGTCGAGCGTGTGCGCTACCTGAGCGACTTTGCCGCCGACGCCGAGAAGGACAGCTTGTACTTCGGCCCGAACTTCGCCGACCTGGAGCTCGACGTGCAGGAGAAGCTGTACGACTATCTGGCTGAGCGCAAGATCGACGACGAACTCGCGCAGTTCATCACGCAGTACGCCGACCTGAAGGAGCAGCGCGAATACCTGTCGTTCTTGGAGAGCGCCGAGAAGTTCGTCAAGAACTAGATAGACAGGAGAGAGTCCAGGGCAGATGGACACTGCCAGCCACACACACATCGTAAATATCACACACACGCCAACAGAGCACCCACACGCTCACACAACAAACAGATCGATTGGTTCATATGTGTAGCTTCTCGCTCCTATCTACGGGATCTGATGATCAAGAGACCAGGGGGACCATGCCGAGTCTAGCTCAGCTAGCTCTACATGGCTTCCCGAATCTCTCTGTCGCTCTGTCGCTCTCTCGCTTACTGCATTTTGGACATGACGTTCTGCAGCAGCTGCGACACCTTCGGGTTCGACATGTGGTGCATCGCCGCCGACGGGCCCTGCGTGTCCACATCGCGGAAAAACTCCTGCAAGTCCGGGTCGTTTCGCGCCGCGAGCAGCTCGGGGCTGTTCATGAGGCCGCTCATGTCCGGCATTCCACTCGGAGGCGCAGGTGGAGCACCAGCACCAGCGCCAGCGCCAGCACCGCCCATGCCACCCATGCCGCCCATCATGCTGCTAAGCATGTCTGGGTTCTGCATCATGTTCTGAGCCCTGTAAGTGATAAAGGAGAGCATGTTAGTCATTGTAACACCCCAGTAGGTTCAAGAAGAGCTCATACACAGCACGTACATCTGCATCATCGCTGGGTTCTGCATCATGCTCGAGGCCATCTGCTGCAGCGCTGGGTTGCTCATCAGGTCCGCGAGACCACCGCCGCCACCGCCACCGCCAAGCATGCTCGCGAGACCACTGAGATCCGGCATGCCGCCGGCTCCAGCACCAACACCGGCAGCACCAGCGCCAGCTCCACCCGACGGAGCAGCCGAGGTCTGCAGCTGTCGACGCTTGCGCTCGGCCTCCGCGAGCCCGTCCTTGCACGCCGCGTTCGAGCTGTCGACCTCGAGGCCACGACGGAAAGCGTCCACGGCGCCGTCAAAGTCCTTGAGTTGCACGTACGCGTGGCCCATGCGCGAGTACGCCTTCACGTACGCCGGCTTGAGCGCAATTGACTGCTCCGAGTGCGTGATCACGTCCTCGTACTTGCCCAGGTACGTGAGCGCGGCCGCGAGGTTCGAGTGGTAGATGTGCGAGTTCGGGCCGTCCGGCGACAGCTTGAGCGCCTCTTCGTAGTGCGTAGCCGCCTGCTTGTAGTCGCCGGCGCTCAGCGCGGTATTGCCCTTGCTCTTGGCCTCCTCCGCCTTGGCCTCCTTCTCCGCCTTCGAGAGCGTTGACTGTGGACATACGGTGAGAGCATGAGAATCGTTAGATTGTGTCATATTCACTTCGAGCGCACAGTGGTAATAGCAAACGTACCGCAGCCGCTGGCTTCTTCACATCGCCAAATTTTTCTTTAAACTTGGCGAGCGCCTTCTTCGTGCGGGCCGTGTGCTCCTCCGAGCCCGCGGGCGCATTGTTGAAAAAGTTCTTCTCCTCGAGCTTCGTGACCCACTTCTTCCACAGGTCAGGGTCTGTAGAGAACAGCAGCAGAACATACACACAAGCATACGAAAGATCCATTCGTTAGCGCTCGTCACATAATGCATGAAGGGCGGCTGTCGTAAACATTACGCACTCTTCTTAACGACGGGGTCTTCATCGATGAAGTCTAGTGGAGACGACTGGACAGCAAGCAGCAACAACGATACGTCAGTATCCATGTTAGTCTAACGTACATGCACATACCAGACTGCTGACAGAAGCAATGGATGCATGATGTCACGTTACGCACCGCAACGCCGACTTCGAGGTTAAGCGCCTTGAGGCCCGCGGTAAAGACGTCTTCGAACGTGGCCGATCCGCTCAGCGCGTACGCTCGCTTGAGCTGCTCGTCGTGCACGTTCAGTCCGAACGCCTCACTTCACAAGATGCACAAGATACACAAGCCACCCATCCATTCATTCATCAATCAGCACACGTGTCATCATCACTCGACTCGTTCGAGTATTTAGCGCTCATAATGCAACATAGCGCACCTGAGGCACTGGACGCCGACCTCGACGTTCTCGGTGTCCACCTTCGCGTCCTTCTTCTTGGCGTCGATCCACGCGAGCGCGTTGAACAGCGCGGCTTTCGTGGCGCTCTCCATCTTCTCTCTCACTTCTCGTCTTCTTCTCTTGGGCGAATATTCGAAAGTCCCTCCATTTCCGCTATGATAAGCAACTATGTTTCTTTTCACCCAATCAAATAGCATCGATATTAAAAAATTCTATGATTGGCTGAAATACAAGATACCAAATCAGTTGCACCGAAAGATCACCAAGAGCCACACGAACGATGATGATGCATCGAGAAGACTTACTGCGATGGAGGTGAACGACGTCGTGGACGACGCACTGAGTGCCAGAGCCGCGAACCTCGCGGCGCTCGAGGAACGCAAGCGAGAGGTCAAGAGCAAGCTACGTGCCGTGACCAACTCACTGCGCGACGCCGGCGCTGTCACGAGCGGCTATGATGCGGTGTACTACCTGGAGCCACCACCGTCCGACTTCCCCGGTGGCGCGACGATCCACGACAGGCTCTTCCGATGCCGCAGAGTGCGCGTCTCCGACGAGCGACTGCGGAAGGAGAAGGTGCTTCGCTTCGAATTTGATCCACCAGACACGACGCGCGTCGAGTGGACGCTCTCGGCGCTTGGCAGAGAGAAATGCGAGCTCGTGTTTGCGCGTTTTGATTTGGATGACGACGGCGCGTGGAGCTACGGCGAGTTTCTCGAATACGTGGCGGCGCTGGAGCAGGAGCGCGAGCGGCCCGACATTCGCGCGTACACTGACAACCCGGAGATCTGGCAGATGTACATGAGCGACCTCTTTGACATGGACGCGTACTTCCGCCTCACGTTCACGGGCTTCATGATGTACCGCGAGACGATCGAGCACGACACGCCGTTTGAATGCGATCTCAAGGTGTTGGAGATACCAATGAAGTGGGATGGACTCGAGAAGATGCGGCGCTACGACAGGCTCTTTGACGGATACGCGGACGCGGAGGGGGGCGTGGAGCTCAAGACAGCGCACTACCTGTTTGCGGAGAGTGGCCATGCGATCCCGCTCCACGAGCTCTATGAGACGGTGCAGCGCCAGCGCTTCCTCGCGCGCTGCCTCATGTCCGTGCTTAACCGCAAGCGCTCGCTGCGGCTCTTTGGTTACCGCCAGAAGTCGAATTTGTTGTACACGAATCCGCAATTGGAGGACGAGCCGAAGATCTGCAAGCCGGCGTTCCTGAGTCTCATGCTCTCGTCTTGGGTCCCAGCCTCGAAAACAGTAAGTGGTGTGGAGATGACGCCTGGTGTCAGTATGAACCTGAACTCACTTGATACCTTGTTTGCTACTGGACATAGCGCTGGCGCAGCTGGTTCATGCAGCTCCACCTGCGGTCGTTCACGACACTACGGTGCTGGCAGCGCTCAACCTCATGGGTGTTTGACAACATCCGGCAGATCGCTCGAACGGGGCTACTGCGAGCCAGCTGTTTGCTCTCGAATGCACAGCGAGAGCGCGGCGACTACGTGCTCAAGATGGACGTCGGCTCCCGGTTCTCGTCTCGTGCGACTGTGCACGTGTCCTACAACAGCGACGCGGATTGTACGTGAAAAGATGTTGAAGATGGGAGACTCTGGCTTACTTGATGTGTTTGGATGTTGTTTCATTTAGCTGCGGCAACGCTGCATGAACTAAAGTACCTCGAGCGAGGTGCTGAGTGCTTCATGTACGTGGATCTCACGTGTCGAAGCGGATCCAAAGGTGAGTGGAAATTAGTATTCAGTTCTTGGCACTGAGCTCGTCAAGCCAATATACCTCACACGCAGCTATCATGCTGCAGACAATGACATCCAGTGGATCTCGCAGAGGCTCACCTGGTTCCTCCACGAGTTCTTTTGCGATCACTTGGAGAGCCTGCCGTTCTTCCACAAGTGGTTCGTGACGATCCCATCCAAGCTCCAGCTTCGGTCCGGTCCAGGCGGCTCCAGCGGCGGTGGCTCTTTGTCTACCTCATCTTCGAGCTCTACTGTCATCCGCGTTGTGATCCTGTTCAGTGGGGAGATGGATCTGTACCAAGTGATGCAGAGTCTTCATCTGCCGTCCTCGATGCAATTTGACCACCTGCTGCAGCGGCTCTCGTTCCGGTTCCTTTGTAGCCACTCGCTCGAAGAGGTCCTGACTAGCAAACGCCTAGACTTTGGCTCCCAGTGGGCGTGTCGCCTGCAGTTCGACGCCCGACTGAACAAGCAAGCGCTGGCGCAGATCCTGTCGCAGTTAGCGAAGAAACTGGAGACCGACGCTATCCAAGAAGCTGAAGAGATGGAGTTTCTCGCAGCCGAGAAGGTGAAAAAGGTGCAGACCGAGACGCAGCAGCAGCAACAACAGCAAGCGAGCAAGAAGGCAAACTCTGCAGCTGTATCGTCAAGCGACTCACATGATCAAGACCATCATCGTCTCAACAGTGTTGCTGCCGACGAGAAAACCAAGAAACTCATGACGAACCGATTCACCAGCATCCGCAAGTGGCTTCAGAAAGCCGCTGACGTCCTGGGTTTCTCGCAAGAAGTGAGCGCGACGCTCTCTTTCGCGAATGTGAACGATGCGCTGCTCGGGAATCGGTGGATGGCGAGTGTGCTCTCGCCAAAGCTGTATAGGCACGTGAAGCACTTGATGACCACTCCTGGTGGGATCGCATCGGAATGGAAGAGCGGATGTGACTCGTTTCGCTCGGAGTTTGGGTCCACACACTATGCTCAGGGGACGGGCGCTGGCTCGCGAACTCTGTCGCGGGCGTCCTCGAAATCATCGGTAGCCCATGCATCGGACGACTCGACTGGGCTGGAGCACTCCATCGCGGCGTCGCTCCCACTCGCGACGGCCGTGTCGACCTTTGAGTCTCACAAGCGACCTGTACCAGTTCCAGGCTCGTCATCACGGGCAGACACTGTGACTGTCGCTGACGCGAAAGACGCGCACTCGAATGAGAAGCAGCAGCAGCAGCAGCGCGAGCTGAAGAAAGAGGACGTGCAGGAGAACGAGCTGCTGGAGCTCTACGACATGTGCACCAGGCACCTCACGGGCATCAGCGTCGTTCGCGCAGAGGCGGGCACGAGTGGGCTCACGTGTGTGCTCGAGGGATGGAACTTCTTCAGTCTCTTGCCTCGCGCGCAGGCGCAGCTAGGACGAAGAAAGTCACTCGTGCGCACCAAGAGCTCGACGTCGACCACGTCCAACTCGGGCTCTGTGGCTGGACACGGGAGTCGAAATCGATGAGAGAAACGGGCAACAAGAGAGCGTTGAGCGACTACGAACCAGAAAGCAAGGCAAGAGTGATTGGCATCAAAACTCTGATTTCATTACCACAATTTATCGGGTGCGAAGCAAGACCTACTGGCTCTGGCACGTCATGGCTCAAACCGGCCTGTGCAGATACGCGGACTGGTAAAGCTGCCTTGAGCTTCTCCCACGCATAGAGCATGCTCTTGGCGATAGCGCATACGCAATGGAGTTGGTTGATGGTCAGTGTAACTATGACAAAGTAATTTGCTCACAGAAAGGGTCGCGGACCAAGACGGTCGGACCCTTTTCACGAAAGATATTCACTGTCTTCATTCCATCACACGAAGCAATCGATGCAAAACACACGCATGGCATATGCACACACACAAATAGAGAGATCGGGTGGGGACGGTCAGTGTAACTATGACAAAATGTAGTGCTCACAGAAGCGTCTTCAGACCGGAACGGTTGCGTGGCGCTTTCACGGATTACGTAAAATTATCTTCATTCCATCGCACCAGCACAAGACACACACATGCACACACACAAATCACAGTGGACATGCCACACCAATACTGCGTTGCATACACGCTCCTCTGGCTCGCGCGTCCAAAAGCTGCGTGGCTCCTTCACAACGTCTTCAGATTGTGAGCATCGCTCGCAATTGGCGGCGCCGATTGAGAAACAAAACTCCGTCCACTCACTCCCACCACCCAATCGTCAGTTACAAACCTACCACCCACTCGTCAGTTACAAACTGGTTTTCACAAACGGGTCCAAAGACAGCAGGCGGGTTTTGGAGCCATCTGACCCGCCAAGAGTGATGGTCACAAAGTTGAAGCAACAGTAAAATGCGGAAACGCGATGATGACACAGGAAGAAGAGAACGCGCTTTACGAGAGCGATCGCTGCGCACGAGGACGCGTGGGCACTTTGCGTGTGCATGGAGACGTGATTAGTTGACGCCCTCGCTCACTGAGGGAGTCGTCGAACGGACGCCTCGTGTTTCGCATCCGCCAGCTTCTCGCTGGTGCTCATCTATTCGTGGCTCTCCATGTGCAGGATATCACGAAGCGCGCAAGTCCACGACGAAGAACGCGCTACATTATTGGGTGAGCGCGTTTTTGTGCCAGGGATATTTTTGATCTCTTGGATGCGCTTTTGCTGGAGAGAAGCAAAAGAGCACGAGTGACGCCCAGGAATAGCAGTGATGCGAGTAGTTTCGCGCGTATTTCGGGCGCGTGGTGTGATGTGCGATGATGCAAGCGCTCGAAGTCAAGCCCGTCATCTTTGATGCGCATTTCGGAAGAGCAGCGCAGTTGCAAGTCAAGCAGCGAGAGCAGAGCGGAGGGCACGCGAGTACATCAAGAGCGCGAGTGAAGATCACCAGAGCAACTAGCCCGCGTTACGAAGCGACGCGTATCCGTGATGGCGTCCATTCCTGCTGAAGTACAGAACGAGATCACGCGCTTGAAGAATGAAGTTCACGCGAAAGAAGAGACGCTCAATCAGCTCAAGCTCAAGACGAAAGCGTTCGTCGACAACATGCGTAGCGAGCTCGCCACGGAGAAGAAGAAAGTGACCGACCTGGAAGACCAGCTCAAGCAGTCCAAGGAAGCAGCTGCTACGAACGTATCGACTTCTCCGTCTGCAAATCCGAGCGAAGTGGAGTCGTTGAAGAAAGAGATGGCAATGGTGGCCCAGCGCGAGAACGAGCTCAAGGCGAAGGCAAAGTCGTTCGCCGACAGCATGAAGGCGCAGCTCCAGGCTGAGAAAGACAAGTCCCACAAGCTCGAGCAAGATCTGAACGCAAAATTGGCTGCTTTGGCGCTTGCACAAGCCAGCGTGGCAACTTCAAGCGCATCTCACGACCTCTTGTCACTTGATGATCCAGCGGCATCCAAGAAGGACGACGAAATCGCAGCGTTGCAGTTGCAGCTCAAAACTGCACAACAGGAGCTTGCTGCGATGAACGATCGAATGCGCACAGCTGAAGATCTTGCGTCGCAGCGAGCGCAAGAGGCAGCAAGCGCTAGAAGCGCGCTTGAATCACTTCAGTTTTCAAGTGAGCAGCAATTCAGCCGCCTGCAAGCAGAGGTTTCCGCGCTCATGTCGAAGGAGCAAGATCTCGAAAGCTCGCTGAACAGTCAGAAGAATGCTCAAGGAAACACTGACGCTGCCTTTGCTGAGGAGCACGGACAATTGCAAGAAGCGCTGTCGAAGAACCAGGAGATGATCCTACAAATTCAGCAGTACAAGATTGAGAACGAACACCTCCAAAAACAGCTGCTTGACAAAGACTTCCAGTTGGAACAGCTCGATAGCTATCGAGAGCGAGCTGACGAAGGCGAAGAGAAGGCGAAGCAGCTCATGGCGGAACTCGAAGCGCTTCAAGCTCAGCTGCAGGCAAAGGTGGAAGAAGCTGCCAAATCGTGTGCAAAGTGCGATGCGCTGAAGATCGAGTTGTCGGAGATCTCAGCACTTTACGAGAAAGTGAATATTGGCCGAAGTCAAAGCGACATCCAGCTCGCAGAAGCTCAAACAGCGCTCAACTCACTCCAGAGCGTGCAGCAAAGCTATGCTGCCGCAAAGGAGCGTTTGGATGAGCTCTCGAAACAAAACATGGACCTCAACGAAAAGATCTTTCGAAAGGAGTCTGAAGTCAACGCGCTCAAAGCAGATGTGGAGAAGCTATCTGCTGAGGTTGTGGCACTCCAAGACCAAGTCAACGCGTCACGATCGGACAGCTCGTCTCGTCGGCAGCAGTCGGAGACTGCTCTGGCGGAGAAGCAGAAATTTGAAGCAGCGCTCACTGAACTGCAAGGAAAATTCGCACAGCTGGAGAAGAAGAATCAGGAGCTGACCAGCTCCATTGACGCGATCAACAAGGAGAACAACGACAAGCGCCAGAAAGCCAAGGCGCTCGTGATCTCTCTGACAAACGAGAAGCAAACGCTCGTCGAAGCAAGAAGTGAACTACAAAAGGAGGTCGACCGACTTCGGATGGAGCTCAACCAGCGCAACGTCGAGAACGAGCGGCGCTTGAAGCAGCTGAACGAAGAAAACAACCAGAAGATTGCGCAGAGCTCGTCAAGTCTGCAGAACCTCTCCGATGAGATCGCGACGTTGAAGCAAACTCTCATGATCGTTCAGGAATCTGAGAAGAACCAGCAGCGAGCGAAGGAACTTGCGAATGCGAAGCGAGAGGTCGAGGATTCCAACAAGAAGCGACTTGCTGCCAAGGCTGAGACACAGAAACTTGCGGTTGAACTGGAGAGTGTGCAGAAGTGCCTAAGCCACATGAGTGAGCACGCCAACTCGAACTGCTCTACCAGTGTGCGAAAGATGTCACTGCTCCAGGAACGAGTGAACGAGGCGCTTCAGGTTCTCGAGAAACGCGCGCAAGCATCTGCCAGTGGGAAAAAGGTGCAATTATCATCAGGAAACCAGAACGATCTCGAGGTGGAGGATTTGCGCGAGCCTGAAGCTGTCTCGGGTCGCGAGAAGCCCACCTCGCCGACGCAAAGCGCGAAGAAAGTCGAAGAGAACATCGCAAGGGTGAACGAAAGGGTACGTGAGAAACAAGCGCTCTTTCCACTGACTTATCTGCACCATGTTTTCTGCACTTACCAACTTTTGCCTTCTTTGATTTCAGTTGTCGCTCGTGATCGAAGCGACCGAGAAGCTCTGCGATATGGCGATCGAGCAGAACGAAGTCAACCTGAAGGATGTCGTGATTGACAAAGTGACGCACCTGTTCACGCAATGCTTCTCCGAGAAGCTCCGCACTGCGTACTCGAAGGTGGAGGAGGCGGAATCTTATCTCGACTCGAACCAGAGCAGCAACAACAACGGACAGAAGGCGTAGGGGACAGACTGCTCGTGCCGTGTGTTCTCACTGCAACGCGCTCCGACCGTGTTAACCTCGAAGCAGCATGCTCTTTTCAGCAAACCTGGAGCCAACGCGAGATGTAGATCAACAGTTTTCTTATCCATTCCATTAATCAGCATACCTTTCTTTATCCACATAGATCATCACCATTCGAGAACCTCCTTACTCTGAGCATGACAGAATTACTCCGCTTCGTTCGCAACGCTGGTGTCTTCGTCCTCCACTTTGTCGTCGCCGACGAGCGGAGGCGTGTTGTCTCCGGACGAACTCGCATCTTCCTTGGACGGAAAGATCTGCTCGAACAAGCCAGGATACGGCTGGCACTTCTCCACCAACGTGTGGACCAGCGCGTGATAGTTGCCAGCGGTAGAAGTCACTTCCTGCGTCACAGCCGCAGAACTGCTCTCATCGTCCTGCTGAAGAGCTGCGAGTCGTCTCGTGATCCCCTTCACGTGCTCCAGGATCTCCTCGTGCGTCGACAAAACGCTTCGTCTCTCTAGTGCAGCCAGAGCCACTTCGCTGTTCCCGCCACCGCCACCGCTTTCCAATTGCGTGTGACGCAGCAGACTGATGAGCAGATCGACCAGCTCCTCCCACACGCTTGAGAAGCTCTCAAGCTGCGTCAGCTGACTCAGTTCTTCACACACCACGCTAGAGATGAGCTGGACCATGAATACGTGTGGACGCAGAGCAAACGGGTCTTTCACGACTGAAGGGCGGCGGCGGCGTCCCCTGCTGGCATTTTTCTGTCTTTGACTTGGTGAACTCTGTTGTCGCGAAGGCGAAGATTGAGAGGTCTGTGAGGTGGGGCGAACAGGCAGCTGCTGTTGGTAGAACAGGATCCGCGGACACGCGCTTGCGTCGCCCTCAATCAAGCTCACGTTGGACTTGTCATTCAGGATGTCAAAGCCGAGAGGAAGGAGACCGTGCTGCAGAATCTCCAGCCACGACGTCGTGCTGAAGAGGCTTCTGCTGCGGCTGCTGGAGCCCAGCATATCCTGGATGAAACCCAGTGCCATAACAATCAGTTCGTTTGGAGACATCGTACCCTGGTCGAGTGGCAGCTCGTGACTCTTGAGCAGCTGTCGACAGGCGAGGATCGAGCCACCAAGGAACCGCAATCCAAGCTCTTCGGTGTCTTCGACAAAGTCCGAGTCCAGACTGCTGAACAACGCCTGCAACAGTTCCATTGGGCGCTTTGGACTCCAGTTATTCCTCTTCTTGCCACCATCCTCCGCGTGCGCCAAGGCGAACATCAGCACTTTCGTGTAGCAGTCACTGATCGACAGCTCGCTCCCGTCGACGCGCCAGATCTGAGCGTCCACGAGGTATTCAAGCACCGCGAAGCCGTGCGCTGCTGCGAAAGTTGTGTTCACAGACCAGCTGATCAAGTTCGTCACCACCAGCCACTGCTCCTGGGTGTACTGAAGGGAACGTGGAGTCGTCGACGCAAAGAACTTATTGAGACCCGACAGGATCTGGCTCAGGAATGGTCGCACCAGCTCATCATCGCCGCTGCTGTCGACAATTAGCTCCAGAACGCTCATCATCAGCGCCCTGGCTCGCTCGCTCTGGATCTTGATCGCAAGCATGAACACGCCATCGAGTGCTTTCTGGAGAACGAAGCACGCGTTCTCGTACGGTATCCTCTGAGCGTCCTGTTCAGTGCTCGACAAGACTGGAAGCAGCGTCTGCAAGAGTCGAAAGTAATGAGCTTCGAGAATCTTGAACACGTCTTCCTCGTCATCAGTCGCTTCACCACCGTCGCAGATCATGGCATCGCTTTGCGAGATAATCTGGCTGAGGAAATGCTCGAAGAGCACGCAACCCGCAGGGCTCAAGTCCTGTAGAGCTGTGGTCTTCTGAGAATCGCCTTCGTCAACTTGATGACTCCCCGATCGCTGCTTTCTGCCATCAACTTGTTGGGAAGACGAGGATGATCGCGGGACGCCAGCCAAAGTATGAGCCAATTCATCGTCCAGAGCCTTGACGACTTCGACCAAGGCGCGAGATGGCAGCTTTGACAGATCCTGAACCAGGAACTCGAGTCTGTACGGCTCCAGCGTCGATTGGATCCAGCGTTCAGTGCCAAACTCGACTTCGTGGCCAAGGTTCGTATCATTTGAATCGTCAAGTGGTGCTTGGATCACCAGATCGTTCGCATACTCTGCCCACTCTGCAGGATTCGACGGAGAGGATTCATCAAGCGCGTGCTTGTGCCACTGCGAGGTTGAGCTTGAAAGCGAGGAGCTCGGATTCGACTCGAACGCTGACATCAGCCACGCCACGCCACTAAAGAATCCGCCACTGCTCTTGGAGGTTGTTGTCAGATCCTGCTTCTTCAAATCTTCTCGGTGCTGAATCTCGTCCTTATTCTGGTACACAAGCTCGACAAAGTCGGCTCGCTCGCTCTCCGTCGTGAGACTTGCGTCAGTAGTTTGCTGGTACAGAAGCCGCGACGGAAGCGCTTGGAACTCTCGCAGCGCGCTGATCGCGTGGAAAAAATACGCCCACGACCCACTGTTGAGCCACAGACTGCACGTGTTGACCAGTTTCAGCATGCCCGCAGTCGCCACCGACGCGCTCTGGTTGCTGCAGAATAGCCACACGCCTTCCTCGCGCCGGTTGTAGCCGATCGGGTACACCTCGGATTCAAACAGCACTGTGTACTTGCAGATGCGACTGAAGACCGCATTGAAATGCTCAGGAAGCGCTAAATGAGATGACACACCCGCACACAGCACGAGCCCATTGCCAGCCAGCTGGAGCATGCTCTTCTCCGGAACGTAGAACGCTGACTGACTCGAGCTTTCGTCCAGCAACGAAGGTGCATCGCCATCACTGGTCACTCCGTCCTTGTCGTTGAACGCACCCACGGACTGCTGGAAGACGCTCGCAAACGCTCGCACCAGTTGCACATGGATCAGCTCGAAGATCTGGCGGTCGTACTGGTCGCCAGCGTAGTAATTACTGTACGAAGAGGCTTCTCCGTCACCGTTGAGTTGCTCTCTCTCGTTTTCTGTCATGCTGTCCTCTTCCTTCTCGTTAAAGGACTTTGAGCGAGATCGCGATCGTGACCTTGAGCGAGCCGAGGCGTCACGCGAGAGTGCTTTCGACTGTGTCGTACGGGTCTTGACATGGCGAGGGTGGCGGTTCTGAGAGTGCGCTCGGACCGAGTCCACTGTGATTGCAGTGAAAGGTGTCGGAATTTTGGACTCGTGCACTCGATGATGCACAATCAGTTGTGAATTCCGTGGGTCGTTCTCCGCCTGGTTCAGCAGATCTTTCCAGCGGTCGTTCGTCACTTCACCATGCTTGCCACCGTCTTCAAACGTCTTGATCTCGTCATTCGCGATCGTGTCGTAGATCTCCGTGAGGAAATCGTCGGGCAGGTCGCGACCGCAGGACACTTCTTTCCCGTAGTTCTTGTTGTTCTTGATGAAATCCTCGAGCTTCATCTTCTTCTCGGGGCGGATGTTTGGGTTATGCAAGTCCGTGTTCAGCATGATGAGACTGAACGAGAGCAGGTACGCAACGTCGGGCGACGCCATGAGGAACCGATCGCGGCACTGCTCGTACACCTGCAGAGAGAACGTGTTGAGGATCCGGTCAATCTGCTGCGCCTCGCCCGGAAGTCGGAAACTCGCGAGGAACATGCGAAGCGCGGTGACGATGTTCTCACCTTCAAAATTGAACGATTTCACAAAGTTGACGAGCACCTCGCGGTGGAAATCCATCGTGTCAGCTTCGTGGATCTCAGCTTTTTCAAACTCCTTCACGTCTTTGCCCATGGCTCCGAGGTACGCGCCCACGGCGTTCTTGTTCAAGCCTTGTGGGAGCGAGCGCATAAACCCTGCGAGCGACTTGGTGTCCAGCGGAGTCGGCAGGAACGTGTTCTGCTGCAGATACTTGATGCCCGCGATCGGCTTCCGGTTGAACTCCTGGATGCCGTGCTGGAAAAACTTCTTGCGCTGGCGCCGTTTGTATAGCGCATCCGCTGTCGCGTACCCAGCGCTGTTGCGAGGGGACGTGACGCCATTCTCTTCCAGCAGTCCGTCGTCGTCTTCACTAGAGATGCCACTAGCGCCGTTCACTAGCGCGGACATGGCTGAGCTCAGCTTTGGCTGCTTGTGCTGGCTGCGCAGATACACCACGTAGAGCGCATTGAACAGCCCGCGCAGCGCTAGCTCACCGATACCCTGTGCCCACAGAAAATGCGCCTCGTCGTGCGTCTCGCGACACGCCGTGTGCGAATGCTGCGCCACCTGAGAGAGCAACTCAAAGAGGTTCTGCGTCAAGTCCGAGCGGTTCCCGTCACAGTCGTAGTTCACGTACAAGTCTGGTAACAACGTTGGCTCGGCGAGCAAGTCCACGAGGCAGTCGAGGATCTCGAACGACGTCGCAAAGAGCCGCGTGGACGACAGCATCTCGCCCGTGAACTCCTCTATGGCTGCATCAACGCGTCGCGTGGTCTTGTCCTCACACGCAGCACTGCTGCCGTTCGTTGTTGACATGATGCTGCTCTTGTTGTTGGGGTCGCGGGGAAAGTTTGGGTTTGACGCGTCGAGACTCGCGATCGTCCAATGGAGCGAGTTACAAAACACGCCGTTGAAGAGCGCCTCGAGCTGCATCTTGAGCACCGATCGGAGCTTCGTCCAGAGCAACCGAAGAATGTCGAGGCACTGGAGCGGGATCTTCATGTCGGAACAGGCCCTACAATCGTACCATTCTCAAATTATTCACTTTCCCATTGTATGGCACTCAGGACTGAATCAAAGTGACTATACAACAACGTACCCCAAGCGACAGAAGCGAAGCAGTCCGCTGCAGAGGTCGTCCTTGACAAACAGCATCAACGACCGCACTTGCGTGATGAGGCGCGCGTCGCACGACAGTAGCATGCGGTGCAGCAGGGTGAGCGCCAGCAGCACTTCCCGTCGACTGGACGCGAACGCCGCAGTGCCCGCGTTGCGCTGGTGTAGCTTCTGGCATAGAAAGCCCACGGTCTTGACAGCACAGGGCAGCCCAAAACCTACAGAATGCGCTGTAGCAGATGAGGATGACGCGTCGGTGTACACGGAGGGCGAAGTGAAGATGAAGCTGATGGCGTCGTGCAGGAACGCGGTCGCATTAGCCCGCAACGAGGGCGTGATGTGCCGCTATGTACATGCGTTCAGGTATAACCCACATCAAGAGATTGTTAGACAGTCCAACATGATTAAACGATCATGTGAGCATGATGACGTACGTCATGACGAGACGCGCGGCTGAGCGCGTAGAGCGACTCGACGAGCTGCCACATCGAGTGGTCTGAGAGGAACGGTGCCGCGTGGGACGTGAGTACCGCATGCAGCACGTCGACGACCAGCACGATCACGTTCGCATCGCTTTCGGCGCTCGTCTCCTGGAAGCGGCACTGGCTCACGGCGTCGACGACGTCCGAGACCGCATCGGCGATAGCGCTCGTGTCCGCGGCCTGCGACCAGGGCCACGCGCCGAGAAAGTTACGCACGGCTTCAAGCGCCGCACCCGTGAGCGTACTGCTCGTCTGTTCATGTCGAATGAGGTCGAGGAACGGCCGGAGCACCAGCGCTGGGTTCAGCTCGGCGATACCTGTTATTCGCGCAATTAGCACAAGCAGAGATCATTAGCGCAACTCACGCATACACAGACCAAGAGAGACATAGAGAGAGGTGACCGTATACGCAACGCACTCTCGCAGCGCTGTACGCGCGCTCGCAGCAGCGCGAAGCTCTGGAAGATCGCCGTCTCACTGTCATCCTGAAGCAAGAAGAGTCCCACATACACATGTCGTCATGTTAGCCAGTGGTACAGACGCTCCTACAGATCGCACAGAGACATAGAGAGCGACAAGAGATATACCTGCGCCTGGCGCTTGCGGTCCGGCGCCAGCAGGTACCCGTAGCGGCGCCTCACGACGCTCAGCACGCGCTGGAGGTCGCCCAGCAGCAGCGCTCGCGCGGCCATCGTTCGCAACTCGATTTGATATCTGCTTTGTATCCCTTCATGCGGGAAAGCAGGGCAGAAAAAGAAACCTTTACATCGAATATGCTGTATAATAGGTTTAATTATTTAAATGCACAGTGCGATGTGTGTCACTGTACTAACAGTCCAAGTACCGTAGCTCACAATAGACAGCTCGCTTGATTTTACTATGCTGTCGTCGTTATTACGCCAAGCCGCCATAAATAGACGACAGCATAGTAAAACCAAGTGAGCTGTCTATTGTGAACCAAACTGATGGACTGCACTGTAGTGGACAAAATAATACTTCAATTGATTGTGTGGATGGATTCTCTAGCTGATATAGCAGCATGAGCATGGACGCGAGCGGCGTGACGGGCGCCAACATGGGTGTGAGCGCGGCACTGGCGGCCCACGCACACACACACGCACAGATGCAGTCACAGTCGCTGGCCCATGTGCAGGCGCAAGCGCAGGCTCAAGCACAGCAGCACGTGTTCGCGCACGACGTGCACAGCAACGGCGGTGGCGGCGACATCGACTCGCTGCTCTCGAGCGAGGCAACGCCACAACCGGCGCCAGCGGCGACGGACGAGAAGCTGCGGCGGGTGTTCGAGCCTTATGAGAGCCACCGCGCGCACGTGTTGCGTGCCGAGTGCTACCGACGCGGCATCCGGCCGATCAAGAAAGGGCCACACGCGAACGACAACAAGAACGGCTACGTTGTGTTGCTGCGCAAGTTTGACGGCACAACCGGCGCGAACGGCAACAATCACAGCAGCATGATGGCTATCCGCGACGACGATTTTGATAAGCGACATGGCGATGAGGACGACGATGGTGGCGGCGGTGAGAGCAGCGAAGAGCACCTACCGAGCCTCGCGAAGAAGCGGAAGCTGCCGCCCGGACAGCAGCTAGTACAACAGCAACAACCGAGTTCCAGCATAAACACACCAACGAGTATGCTGACGATTAGCGGTGGTGGCAGCAATGCAATCGGAGCAATCGCCAGTGGTAACACGACAGGAGGCGTGGCGGACTTCGGGTTCTACGAGAACGGCCAGGCGACGCTCGTACCCGTGCTGCCCATGCAGTACACAGCGATGGGGAAGCCGCTGAACAGCGCCGGTGCGACAACCACTGCGACAACAACGACGACGACCGACTTGGAGATCCTGAGCGGCATCGCCAACACATACACACAGAACACGGCGGCGGGCGATGGGCAGCTCTGCGGCTCGTGTCGGACGGTCGTGACCGACCAGCTCATGGAGTCCATCCGCCTCGGCAAGAGCAAGATGCAGCTGCAGGAGCAGCACCGGCTCATGGACCAGCGTGATCGCGACACTTTGCATCTCAAGGAGGTGCTGCAGGTGCTGGCAGAGCTGCGCAGGGCGTATCGCGACGCGCAGAACGATGGGCTCAACCACGACCTGCTCAGCGAACTTGAGGACGACATCGCGTTCTTTTTAGCACTCAAAGAGCGCACGAAGGAGCGCATGCGGCTCGCGATGCAGGAGCGCGAGCGGACGACAGGTAAGGCGGCGAGCAGCTCGTCCTCCTAGCCACTCATCTGGTGTGGGAAGTAGACAATCAAGACAATGCGTAGGGCTATCAACAGCACCATACAGGCTGGACATGCAGGAAGAGCGATGAGAGCGTCAAGGAGATCGCTGATATTTTTAAGGAGGACAATGCAGCACGTGATGTGGAAATCCCGCTAACTTGTAAAGGAACAGTGAGGTGTCCATCGTCGATGAGTCGCACTTGAACACGTGAGTACTGTAGTTGGTTCGACAAAGCGCACATACTCGCAACACTCTGGAGGGTTGACTGACAATTTTTGTGTGCTTTCAGCGTGCTGGACGATGTGAAAATCCGAAGTCCCAAGGTATCGCTCTCGTTCTCAGGTTCGCTCCGTTGCTCGAAATGACAAGCAACTTCACCAGTAACCCTCAGCACGTTCGTAGATACCAGTGCGACGATGGCACTTCCTCCATCTGAGCTGTGTTGTGCGACTAAACACCGACGAGGCGAGTGGTTGACCGCGCTCTCAGTGCTGCTGATGGTCTCAGGTCGTCAAATGTTGTTGAGCGACTCGGCCTCTCACTCTCCGAAAAGCGTTCAAGCCACAACCTCCAGCCCCTTCCCTCGATTTCATCATGACAAGCGAGCGTGAACACCAAGGCACGCCCTTGTACGACCGCGTGGACTCACCTCCAGCCAAGGGAGACTCTATCGTGCTCATCCAAGACGGATGCGTTGTCCAAGAAAGCAGAGACGTTGTAGCGCGACGAGGCTGCTCGGTCGCGATGCTGGTGCTGCTGTCGTTGCCGCGGATGGCCACCAACATGGCGTGGGCGGCGCAGTGGGCGGCCCTGGGGCCGTACCTGGGCACAATGCTTCCACCGTACGCTGTGCAGCTCACGCAGGTCATCGGTCCGCTCTCGGGCATCCTCGTGGCGCCCACAGTCGGCGTGCTGAGCGACCGGAGCACGAACCGGTGGGGTCGCCGCCGTCCGTACCTGCTCTACGGGGCCATCACGAGTGCCATCTGCTGGACCATAATGGGCTACACTCGCAAGATCGGCGAGGCGCTGGGCGACAAGGGCGAGAGTCGCCTCTGGACGTCGTTCCTCACGATCTTCTTCTACACATGGATGGACGTGACGGTCAACGTCGTGCAGACACCTGCGATCCTGATCATCGCCGACTTTGCCGGCGACCGCCAGACACTCGGCGCCGGCATCGGTCAGGCGAGCTCGACGCTTGGCTCGATCTTGATCGCCGGGTACATCTACTTCTTTGGCGCGGCCCACCTTACGCTGCGCTGGTTCCTCGGCATGCTCTCGGTCACGATGGTCACGACAGTGGGCGCCGTGTGTCTCTTCGCCAAGGAGATCCCGCGCGCCAAGGACCCGCAGGATGACCTCGTGACGACCTACAGACGCATCGCGCACGCCTTTGGCACGATCATCCACGGCCTGCGCACGCTCCCACGCGTGCTCGTGATCTACTGCATCGTCTTCTTCACGGTCCAGTACGGCTTCACGGCCTACAACGGCAGCAAGGGCCAGTTTTTTGGCGTCGAGGTCTTCCACGGCGACGCACACAACGCCGACACGTGCAAGCCGAACTGCTCGCACGCCCAGCAGCGATACAACGAAGGTGTGCAGCTCGCTGGCGGACTCGCCGACATGGTCTTCAACATCGTCGGGTACGTCTACTCGTGGGTGCTCCCGCTCCTCGTCTGTCACCTCGGTGCGCGCTGGACCATGACGCTTGCGGGCGTTCCGCAGGCGCTGCTCACGGCCATGGCCTTCTCCAAATGCGTACCGCTCAACGTCGTCATTGTTGCGCTCACATCCATCACGCAGGCCACGAGCTTCGCGCTCATCGTGCCGCTGCTCATCCACGTGTTTGGCGATGGCGCGGAGGTCGGCATGCACGTGGGGGCCGTGAACTCGGCCAACTGCCTTGGCCAGCTGCTCAACTTTGTCGCGAGCGCGGCGCTCGTCGAGACGGCGCTCGGGTACGCGCTCCCAGTGTTCGTCGGCGGCGCTATCTCGTTTCTCGGCGTGCTCATCAGCTTGTTCTTCTTCCGAGTCAAGATGTACTCGATGTAGAAGCCGTTAGGCTGCCTTTCAGAGTCTTCGCGCCGCGGTGACCAGTGAGAGTGCTACAACAAAGAGTGTGAGATCACAAACCACAAAGCACCAGACATTATCTCCAACAAATTCATGTTTTCTGCACAACGTTCGGCCGTCAAGGTCTCCAACATTGGTTCCCAAAGTCTGCTTTATAGTCAGTCACGTTCTTCCGACGATTTCGCAGTCGCACTCTTGTCCATAGCAGCAATGACTGCCGTGTATCTGGGTATTGATTTGATCAGAACCTCGTTGGATTTCGTCGGCCCGTGTATCCGAGCTTCACGCCATGACTGTTTGTCGTTGCATGTGAAAACGACAAGCGTCAGAGCCAACATTCACAACGCCCCCGTCACAGCAGCTGGAAGCGAGCGAAACACACTTACTAGTTCTCTGCCAGGAGCGTCTTCTGCGATGGATCCGTGTAGCTTTGCGAGAGGTGGAGCTCTGGGCTCCTACGCTCACCACGAGCCAACAAACACCCACCCACACACATCATCCTCACCTCCCATTAGCACGAATGAACCTCCTTGGAGTTCAGACCGAGTGCACCATTGGACGGAAAACGTACACCAGCTTTTCGCCAAAGTCTTCCGCGGCGACCAACTTCCCGATCCCAGCGAGGAGCGAGCGCTGGGAGCCCATTCGTCTGCCCGAGTTCGATCCGGAGCCCCCACTGCTGTTGCTACTGCTGCTGTTGTTGCTGGACCCCAAGTCGTCAAAGTACGGCGACACGCTGCGTCCGGAACTCTTGCGCTCTTGAAGCGATTTATCGTACTGTTGTCAAACAAACTTTTATCAGTACGGAGCTCATAATGGAGAGTGCAAAAACAGAGACTTACAAGCGGCGTCACGTGGCGCTTGTGCTGAGAGTTGTGCCGCGTGCCAAGTGCATACACGTCCTTTGGCGTCGCTTCCATGGACGTCTGGGACGCATAGCTCCTGCAATCGATTGTCAGTCAAGTTTGGTCACAACTAAAGTCTCTTCACATAGTAGCATCGCTTGCGAAGAAGAACGTACGTACGTCTTCCAGTCCGAGGCAGTGGTCTCACAGCCTGGTCCGACCTAGTTGTTCAAAGCATCGTGCGGTCAGGTATAAACACAACACCGTCATGGTTAACATCTGACGACGCTGTTGGCTCTCTCACCTGGTATACGGCGCTCTGGAACGGGATGCCAGGGACGCTCTAGTGACATTTAGACATTCATATTGAGTCAGTCTATCAGCAGTCCAAATAGAGCTCTTTGATACCAGTTCATTCGAGTCTGAGAGAAAGGCGTACCGCGTCCCCTGAAGGTACCTGGTGCGTCTCAAAGAGCTTCCGTCCGGCGTTGGTGGAGATCGCAGCGGACCGATCCGGCATGAGCCCTCCTTTGTCGTCATACGCGAGGTTCTAGACACAAGAGAGCAAACGAATGAGTCTCAACTCACCTGTGACCCTCTGCCACAGGAAGGAACGAGCCCACTCACATCTTTTGCGCACGCGTGGTCGTCGTAGAAGCGCTTCTTGTACGACCGCTGGACGAATCCGCCCCAGTCCGCGTCTGGGTGCTCAGGGTCGTACTTCTCCGTTAGGTGGGGGACCACTGGCTGCTGCTGGTTGTTGTCTTGGAAACTGGTTTGTCGTCGTGCAGGGATCCCCGCCTCGAAGCGCGCGCGCTCACGCTCATCCTGTCGGTATCCTCGCTCCATATCTTCTTCTTGGCTTGTCGACAGAGAAGCGCTGTCCAAGTGGCTTGGCTGGCAAGTGCTCAAAAGGTCAAAGAGGGGGAAATCTAATTCAGCGAGCTGTTTTAGTGCCGGAGAGAAACGCAAAACGACTGCTCCTCATGCTGGATCCTTCGGCTTGAACCGACAGCGTCAAGAGTCATTCGCGGCTTCGACTTCATGGCGCCGTCGTATTGTCACTTGGCGTATTGTCACTTAGCGTATTGGCTCGTGCCTTGCCGTCGTTGTTGTTGCGCGAATGCCTCAATCGAGCTGCGAGCTCGAGCTGCTCCGAGATGTCGTTCATGTGGAGCTGGACGTCCTGCGTGAAGAGCTGGAATGAGGTTCGCAGCATTTTCAAGTTGCTGCCCAGACGCTCGACGCGCTCGGCTGCCTCTTGCACACGCTGTCAGCATGAAGAGAAGAAGATCGTATTGTGTTAACCTCCTCTCAGTTTCACCATTGACCACCAGGGTCCTTCTGGAGTCAAAGCAGCAGTACCTGGTCATACTCAGCACACGGCAGTTTGCTCTTTTGATCGAATCGGACTTGCTTCACAGGTGGAGGAGCGTTGCTGCTACTGCCCTGTGCGAATTGCGGTTGAAACCTCTCTGCTTCAGATCTGAGAGAAGGAGTATCTGCGTGCCAGGACGTGTGGGGAAGTCGGTACTTTTCCTGGATCGTCGTCACCACAGATAGCTCGCGCTTCTCTTCGACTTGATGCTGTAAATCTGTTGAGCTGCGACTCTCCTCGTCGCCTTTAGCGTCATCTTTGCTGTAAATACCAGACACCACCTCGTTCGCTTTAGTTGCACCACCGTCTTCACCGGACTGAATCGCCTTTGACGCTGCGATGCCTGACTGGGAACGAGTCTCCATCGCTAGTAGCTGGAGTGACTTCTCTGTCAACATCACGACTATCCAGCCATCCGAATCTTGCTCTCTTTGGTGTCCTTCGAAACACAAAATTGCTGGCAGCAGACTCCACAACTTGCTGCTCGCCTGGGAAATAGCAACCAACCCTTCGATTGCTTGACCTGACGAGAGCTACCAAGGACACGACACCACAGTCAAGAGGTTTCAGTTGCGACACAGAAATCGATAGAACGCCAGCAGATCTTTGGGCTCGTACGCTGACTGTCGGGGCCTCAAAGTACTCCTTGATACTTGGCCACGCGAGTCGCTTGACGTTGTTGTTGTTGTCAGCACCAGACTTGGCCTTCACCTCCCAGTACTTGGCGATTGTATCCGAGATCGAGACGAGTTGGAACCCGTTGCGAACAGAACTCGTCTCGAATCGCGCGGAAATGTGACGAATCGGATCATATCGCTGCCCAGTGACGCCAGGAAAGATCTGGTTCTCAACAACAGCGACATCAGCACAAGGTCAGTCAGCAGAGTTAGAATTGTATCCATGGTTCAACCAGCAAGCCCTCAGAAAGCAATAGGCTCACCTGCTTCGCCTTCAATGTCCAATGAACATACCCTGCTGCGTCTTGCGTCTCATGCAACACCATCACCTATACAGAGAGAAACTAATGAGTGCGCCTCCCAAGAATACACTTCACAAACGCATTGGAGGCTTACGCTCAGCGAGCCGCTTTGGCTGCCTGTGAGCAAGAAATGGCGGATCTTGTGCGCTGGAGTCGCCACCAGCCACCGAAGACTGCTGTACACGCTCTGGAGGTACGGACTCCCCAAGACCGACGCCAGTCGGACCGCTTCAAGAGGGTTATCGCGCATCACAATACCAGATCGTGAGCAGCTACCGTTCCGAAGTCGCCTGGCAGCAAACAGTTTGGCGTCTCGACTGCGGAGCTCTGCAGTGGCGCGTCCGTACCACTCGAATACCTCGAAATCAAGCAGATACAGGTACCCAATGGCGTCTGAGAGAGCGCACCACCGCCCGACTGGGCTCATGGCAGCTGCTGTAAGCGCTGTGCTGCATCCGGGGATCTCTGCGACGCAGACCTGGCGGTCGCTGAGCCGCTCGCGCCACTGGAAGACGCCAAAGCTGCTCGAGTCGCTCATTATCAGCACAACAGCACCGGCCTGAGAGTTCGCACAGTGCTGACACACTTCCATGCGTGCAATGCCGTTTGCGGTTGGCAAGGGGATGCGCTCCAGGAAGCTGAACTGCACCATTGCTTGGTCATGCGGACGGCTTCTCGCGTTCTTCGCGAACGCCTCGGACGAGCGCTGGTGCACTGGAGCGCTGATGTAGATGCGGAAGCCGAAGAGCCACGTCGATACTGTCGCATCAGCAGCTTCACCCTCGCTGTCTTGCAGCTTTGCGGCACCGATCAGTAAGACGCCAGGAGCTATGAACACCACACAGGTTGC
Source organism: Globisporangium alternatum (assembly GCA_023334315.1). Taxonomy (NCBI): domain Eukaryota; phylum Oomycota; class Peronosporomycetes; order Pythiales; family Pythiaceae; genus Globisporangium; species Globisporangium alternatum. Next base: position 16,569 of record JAASGT010000118.1, on the reverse strand, counting down.
TACCATTACGCTCTGTTCGACAGCAGCAGTCGCACTCTTCTTCTGCACAGCGTAGCCTCGGACGTCCTGGAACTCGTCCAGCGCAATCTGCATCAGGAAAGGCAGGCGCATTGCGCTATCGCTCGCATCTTGAGCTGGCGTGTCGTGGTGGCTGGTGCCGTTGGAAGAGCTGGATGAAGCTGTCGCCGGTGTGTTTGTGTTGTCCTGCAGGTACAAGTCCACGACGGGTCCATTCGCAATTGCAACCACGCCGCTGGTTTCACAGAGAGCGATGCGCTGCGGCGTCACGTGTTGCGCATGACGCGCGTGTCTTCTTCTAAGTGCGCTGGGCAGCGAGAGCTCCGCAGCAACGCGCACACGCGCGTCACTCTCCTCGTCAGGACTGGAGGAGCTCTTCATCAAGGTCGCTCTGATTCCGCGCCAAGATTTGAACCAACTCCACCCACTACTGAATAGAGTGCTCACAAAAACGGCACAGTGTACCACTGTTAGATTTTACTGGTTGCATGAGCCATTTTGACACACGAAAGGAGCCATCATGAGGGTCGTGGCGCTCGTGAGCGGCGGCAAGGACAGCTGCTACGCGATGATGGAGTGCGTGCGCTACGGTCACGAGGTGGCAGTGCTCGCGCACCTGCACCCGCCGCTGGAGCTCTCGCCGGACGACGCGGAGATCGACTCGTTCATGTACCAGTCGGTCGGCCACAACGTCGTCTCGCTCATCGCCGAGGCCATGGAGCTGCCGCTCGTGACGGAGACGATCACGGGCACGGCGATCAAGCAGGAGATCGACTACCACGTGACAACGGATGGCGACGAGGTCGAGGACCTCTACCGCCTGCTGGAGAAAGTGGTGGTGCGTTTTCATAAGCAGAGCAGTGGCGATGGTGCTTGGTTGCGAGCTCAGGATCGGATTCTTTACGTATGACTTTCTCTCTCTGTGAATGAATGGATGGATGCTATCGTGCAGCTGCAATACCCGGACGTGCAGGGCGTGTGCACGGGCGCGATCTTCTCGTCGTACCAGCGCAACCGCGTGGAGAATGTGTGCGTTGAGGCAGATGTTGAAGTTGGTTAAATTCCGAGCCCTCCGCAGTCTTACCTCACTGACAAATTATCATCGACTGTTTAATGTTATCAAGGTGCTCGCGACTGGGTCTGACGTCACTTGGATACCTATGGCGCCGTGAGCAGGAAGAGCTGTTGGATGAGATGATCGAGTCTGGAATCGACGCGATCCTCGTCAAAGTGGCGTCGATTGGCCTCATGCCGCGCAAGCACCTTGGCAAGACCCTTGAAGAGCTCCAACAGGAGCTCCTCGCATTGGTACGGTGCACTGAGTCGGCTAATTCATTTTCTACATACTTAGTCTAATGGTGGTCATGTGACTATGTTGACGTGCATGGCAGCAAGACAAGTACCAGCTGAACGTGTGTGGCGAAGGCGGCGAGTACGAGACGCTGACACTCGACTGCCCGCTCTTCAAGAAGCGTATCGTCATGTACGTGGGTCTGCGCTATCTGTGCCTGCTGTCTGCTATCACATGGTGTCTAAATGGTGACTGGTTGTATGTGCTGAATGACTGGATTCGAACAGTGACTCGTCCCGCGTCGTGCTCCACTCGGACGACTACTTTGCGCCCGTGGCATTCCTCGTGATCGAAAAGTGCCACTTGGAGGACAAGGAGCCGGCGAGTTCGTCAAAGCTCGCCTTGCGCCTGCCGTCTTCACCCGCTCAACTCACTCTGAGCCCAGCACAGGACGACTCTACTGGTGTCGACACCAGTACTCAGCCTGTTGCCATGACGTTGGCTGAGTCAGCGCCAGCAGACCGCGCGATCCTTCCTGCGCACGGCCAGTTCCGCAATCTCTTCCACCTGAGCGGTTTCATGAGCGCCAACAGCAATTCGCTCTCACTCGAAGCCGAGATCAAAGAGGTCTTTGACCACGCCATCGCCACCCTACGACAGCAGAGCATGACGCTCGACGACGTCTGCTTCGTGCACCTGTACGTGCGCGACATGGGCGCCTTTGCGCAGATCAACACCGAGTATTGCAAGTACTTTGGGCAGCACATGCCCCCCTCGCGCAGCTGCGTCGAAGTGAGCTCTCTGCCGGCGCGCGTGCTCATGGACTGCATCGGCATCCGAGGCAGTGGCGTGAGCAAGCTGCAGCAGGCACGCGTGGTGCGCGACGTGCTGCACATCAAGAGCGTCTCGGCTTGGGCGCCAAATTGCATTGGACCGTACAGCCAGGCGAACATCCTGCACAAGTCGCTGATCCTGCTGGCGGGCCAGATTTCGCTCCTGCCACAGACCATGGAGCTCATTGGCGCCGACCACGTGACCCAGGCCAAGCAGTGCTTCCGCAACGCCGGCCGCGTCTTTGAAGCGCTGGACTCGAACTTGCGTCACGTGGGCTCAGCGATCGTGTACACGACCAGCATGCGCGATATCAAGGAGATCGCGGCAGTGTGTCGCAATCAGCTGGTCACGAACGGAGGCCTGAAGGACCGATTCGAGGACGTGGTCGACAGCGACGAGAGCGACGACGAGCTGGACAAGGACGCCGAGCGTATCGCGCTCGTGAAGAATGCACCGATGCTGACGATCCACGTGTCCCATTTGCCGCGCCACGCGCTCATCGAGGTCGAGCTCCAGGCCTTTTGCCATCGCGTGCTCAAGCATCTGAACCTTCTGAGCTCGGTGTTTACGGTACCAGCGTCACCATCAGGAGCTGAAGCTTGGAAGTATGAGTGTCAGCGTACCATTATCTCGCGCGCGTTGTGTCTCGTCATGTGCACGGCGACCAAGACGCTGGGCTCTAGTGATGAGCTTCCTGCTGCTGCTGTCACCAGTGCTCTGGATGTCAATCGAGTCGCTCTCGGGCTTCTCAAGTGTGTTGAGAAGAGCCTCACAAACGCGCAGCTTCCGTGGGATCGCGTGATCCACTTGCGCGTCTTCTACCAGAGCTCCGCCTTCACCAGCGAGCTGGAGATCGCCTCAGGTACGAACTCTGTGGTCCTGTATCGCTCACAACCATTTTCTTACCAGCACTGACACGCTCTCTGCTTTGTTGTTTCTCTTGTATGCAGCTTTCCGCGACGCTTTTGCACTTGGCCAGCGCCTGCAACCAGGAGGATCCGAGAATGTGGTGCTGCCCGCGATGACGTTCGTGCCGACGCTCGCGATTCAGGACGACGCGCAAATTGCGATTCAAGTGACGGCGCACGATCTAGAGAAGTTGGAGACCGAGCTCTGGCTGCGCAAGCAAATCTAGAGAACAAGGTAGATATGTAGACAGCCCTCATCTTGTTTCGTTTTCTTCCTTTCATACCATCATCCAGGATCTCTATCTCAGAACGAAGAGACACCAATCTATCACCTGCGCTTGTTGTACCGCTGGTCGTTGCTGCTGCTGCCTTCGTCGCGGTCGCGGCGCTTGCGCGAATCGCGGTCGTCAGAACGCTGTGACGCGCTCACTCCTCTCTCGCGGTCGCGGCCTTTGCTGTCGTCGCCTCGGTCGCGTCCGCCTCGATCACGTTCTCTGTCGCGGCCACGGTCCCGATCACGGTCGCCACCGCCACGGGCACTACCACGATCACCACCACTGCGATCACTGCGGTCATTGCGATCTCCACGGTCTCGTCCGCGATCCCGGTCACCGCCTGCGTCTCTTGACGCGTCTCGACCGCCGGAGCTTCTCGATGCATCTCTCGAACTCTCTTTGCCGTCTCGTCGTCCTCGAGATCGCGATCGCGATCTGTCGCGAGGCACCGACGAGTCGTCATGCGAGCGGCTGTCGCCACGATAGCTGCTGCTGTCCTTGTCGTCAGGTCGGCGACCACCGCCACCGCCGCCACGTTCGTCAAAGTCGCGAGGACCACGACCGCCTCGTCCACCACCGCGTCCTCCACGTCCACCGCGACCGCCACCGCGACCGCCGCCACCGTAGTCATCTCCTCCCATCCATCCGCCGCCAGGAGGTCCGCGACCACCGCCACCACCCCAGTGGCCAGGGGGAGGTCCACCCCATTGCTGAGACGGATGTCCGAATGGACCAGGTCCGCCCCCTCCACCATGCGGCGGTGGTCCCATGCCAGGGTGCCAACCGCGAGGTGGGGCCATGAAGCCATGTGGACCTGGAGCGCCATGCGGTGGGGCCATGCTGCCTGGACCACGAGGCATCCCACCCATGGGTGGCATGCCGCCATTATTGCCCCATTGACCGTTGCCTTGTTGCTGCTGTTGTTGAGGGTCTCCAGGCATCTGCTCTCCTCCTTGCGGACCGTTCCCTGCACCTGTCTTTGGACCATGACCACCTGGGAAACCTCGTGGTGGCATGCTGCCTCCACCACCAAGTGGAGGTCCACCATGGGGCGCGTAGGAGGAAGGCTTTGCCATTGAGTCGTGCGCTGGCTGCGTCACGGCAGCTGACACCGCCTGACGCGCAGCTTGTTCGCGGGTCTTTTCCATCGCGAGGTCGCGTCGCAGCCGCAGCTGGCGACTTGCATACTCCTGCAAAGCGATATAGAGATAGTGAGTACACGTGAGCATACGAGAGGGACATTATCAAGCAACAACAATATCGAAGCACTGGTCCGTACTCGCCACGAGTGCTCGTCAAAACCGTAGTTAAAGTAGTCCGAGATATCCACGCCGGGTTTCCGCCACGGCTTGTCCTCAAGCATGTCAATGTCCACGTCGAATGCCGTGCGGCGGCCGCCAAAGAGCGCGAGGTCGTCGACACCAGACGCTTCACCCTGATGTAAAACGCACACAACACGAGTCACGAGCTGCCTCTATCGGTTATATCCCAAAGCTGATCTAGAGAAGCGAGCAGTACCTCGCCCTGCTTAGTCTGGTGGTGGAGATGGGACGAACCCACTGGAATGTGCTGCGAGCCGCTCGGGAAACCTCCGCGCACGTAACGATTCGATGCCGCTGCTCAAACAACAAAAACGCAAGAGTGAGCTCACCCATGTTGCTCATCGTCACAATAAACACACATACCTCCAGTGAAGCGCAGCATGGGTTTGCTGCCTTTCGAGTCGTTACTGAGCACGATGGCGATGTCTTCTTCTTCGTCGTCATCGTCGTCCTCGACATTGGCATCGCTCGGCTTGCTCTAAGAAACCAACAACAACAGCGACAACAATCCCATCATCAGCATACCATACGCCATCTATCGCCACAGGTGCCACCTCCATTCACTCACCGTGGCTGCTCCACTCGCGCTGCTAGACGGCGCACCGCTCCTCTTGTCCGCCGCCGAGGAGCTCAGCTTGATCGAGACGCCACCGTAGAGCTCTTCGTCGTCATCGTCGTCGTCGTCATTGCCAGGGGCGCTGCGACCTGCCTCTTCGCTCTTGATCGATCCATTCGCCACCGACTGCTTTTGGCTCTCCCAACCCCTCGCATCACCAGCTTCCGCCGCCTCGCGCTTGCTCTCCTTGGCCGTGATCAGCACGTCTTCACCAAAGTCTTCATCCTGCGGGCCACAGAACAAGAATGAACGCACACAAACGACACGCACATGAGCACACGCTTGTAGATCGCAGCAGTGCTTATAATAATAACCACCACGCTCTCGCTCAGGCAACAAGCTGCACGCGCAGACGCACCTCCATCTTGCTTTCGCGTTCGCTTGTTGGGCTTCCTTGGATCTGTTGCTTCAGGACGCTTTGCCCTTAGCCCTTAGCTGCGGGCTTTGCCCTTGGCTTCCTTGCTTTGTTTTGTAAGGGCATTTATGCCTACCTGTTTGCTTTGATTCAGGACACTTATGCCGACTGAGAGAGGTTGACTGTACCCCCGAATATTTTATCGCACTTGCATTCACTATGCTGACGATGTCGAATGGTCAATGTCAGCATTAGCATAGTGAGCGCAAGTGTAGTAAAATTCTGTGGCCATTTGGTATTTAAGGTTAGATACATAACCACAAAATTAATACCAAACTGACCACAACATTCCGATGTGGTCATTTTGGTATTAGTTCATTTCGCAAAATGACCACAGCTCTCCGTTTTACTGTAGAAATTTCATAAAGTACGAGTAGTAGGTTACGCAGGTTACACCTTGCGGGTGTTGCGCGAGTGTTGTGCAAGAGGGAGCGAGCGGCGAGTGTTGCGCGAGTGTTGCGCGAGGATGGCGGCGTGATTGGCTCGCGGCGACTTGACTTGGCGTTTGTATGCTGACGCCTTCGCGGCCAATAGTTTTCGCTCTTGGGCACAGCACTTGGGCGCCGCTGCTCGCGGGCGTCGCGGAAAACCAGTTCTTGTCTCGTTCAGATCTGCAGGTAAGCGAGCGCATGTTTGCTGCGTGTGGAGGGAGGCGCATGGGCCGCTCGATGGATGAGGGGGGCCGACGGTGCAGGTGCTGGCTGCTGTGGTCGGTTGATGGAGCTGCTGGCGTGCTGGGGATCGACTGCGAGTGTCGCGACAGAGACGAGTGGCGACGAGGCGGAGCATGAGGGATGTAGTCCAGCGCGACGCATGAACAGATCGGCGTCGACGTCGTGGATGGACGCATGGCGAGCAGTCAGGTACAACTCACATCAGAGAGCAGATAGGGGACACGCGTTCGCGCACAGAGGCGATTGCTAGACGTCTTCGCCCAGCGGCAGAGAGCGAGTGAACGAGACACACCCAAGCGATGAATGGACAAACAAAGGCGAACGACGATCCGACTCGGAGCCCCGCATAAAACCAAACAGCACCACACACACCACCATGCCCTACTCAACCGAGCGCATCACGTGGACACATGACGAGACGAGCAATGGCTAACGAACCCTCTTGTGTCTTGTTTACCACAAACAGGAGAAACTAATCAGCCATGCCGCACTCTTTCGGTTACCGCGCGCGTACGCGCGACATGTTCGCCCGCCCGTTCCGTCAATCCGGAATGATCAAGCTCTCGACGTACCTGCGTACGTTCAAGGTCGGTGACTACGTCGACATCAAGGCGAACGGTGCGATCCACAAGGGTATGCCACACAAGTTCTACCACGGTCGCACTGGTCGCGTGTACAACGTCACCAAGCGCGCTGTCGGTGTGCGTGTGAACAAGATCGTGGGCAACCGCATCATCCACAAGCACATCAACGTCCGCATTGAGCACGTGCACCAGTCCAAGTGCCGTCAGGGTTTCCTCACGCGCGTCAAGGAGAACGAGCTGAAGAAGAAGGAGGCCCACGCCACTGGCGGTGAGTCCCTGCTGCTGTCATTAGCCATTGCACCTATCTATTTGCATGACTGACGCATTGCTTCTCTTGGTGTCTGCCACACAGTCCGTGCCGTCATCAAGCGTCAGCCGACCCCACCAAAGGAGGCTTACACCTTGAAGACCAAGGGCGTCAGCCCAATCACCATGGCCCCGCAGCCATTCGTCGACCTTATGTAATTTCTCCCATCCAGGTTTTCCTCCACTCTTCTGGCGCTTCGACTCCCGGGCTCTCTCTCGCGCGCGTGCTTTGCATTCTGCGCTGTTGGCTCACTGGCTCATTTGCGTTGCTCGCCTTGGCGCGGGTGAGTGAGTGAGCTCATGCGCGCGTGTGTGCGTGCGCGCGGCTACAGAGAGAGGCTTATGGGCGGAGCGCCCCCGCAAGGAAGGAAGAGCAGAAGAATTTGTGAAACGAAAGAGTTGGCAAATAAATGAACGAGTCGTAATCCTACCATCGCGCTCCCACCGCTTGCTATCTGTGTGTCTCTTGAGTGTCTGGTATTGTAGCTCGTGCGTCTTTTACTGCGAAGTCCACAGGCAGCTCGGCTCTTGGCGCTATGAGCAGCTCAACGGAGCGCAAGAGCTGGTGAACCAAGCCGTCATGATGACTGAGAAGCAGGACAGTTCTGGATTCGTACTTACGATTGCACCATACATTTTCCCATACAAATGGGACATATCGTACTTACGCGGACCCAACTCCGAGCAGCCAAAGTGGCTCGATTCGAATGTGGAAACAATTGAAAAAGTGTGGCTCTTCACGAGCGGCCACTTGGGCTTCAGCAGCTTACTCACTGCGAGAAGCGAATAAGAGAGATGAGCGCGAACGACTCCAGCGTCGAGATGGACGAGGCCACGATGCAGCAGTACGCTGACGTACGTTCGCTTCATGTGCCCGTGCCGCTCGGTCACCATGCCTGTTGTACTATCACTGATCATCTTGTCAATTTCTGTTATTGCTCCGTGATGGCAACCTTGTGCAGTGGCTGGACAACCTCGAGCGGACAGATCCGGAGGGCTACAAGCAACTCATCGCGACGATGCAGGCGCAGATTGAGAGTGGCGCTGGCAATGGTGGCTTTGCAGGCGCAGGAGTGCCGCAAGGCGACGCCAACGCGGCGCTCTTTGAGATGCTGGGCAGCGCGAAAGCTGGTGCGGCTGGTGGTAGTGGAAATGGGATTGGCGGCGCTAGCGCATCAGGTAATACAAACCGTGCAACGCTATAGTATGAGCTCACAGTATAGGCTTAACGAATGACTGTCGTGTATAATGTTGGCTCATGCGCTCGCCATCAGAGTTCAAGCCGCGCTTTCCTGGGAACAAAGTCATGGACGCGAACGGCCTCGCAGCACCTCAAGAAGGGGTACAAACTTTGATATCCGAACTTGTACTGACGCTCATAAGCTGGTGGTGAGTGACTCATTGAATCTGATTGTGCATTGTGTTATGGTGTTATGATGAAATGCAGATATACATTGACGTGGAGCCGGGCTTCGTGATGAAGACGAGCGAGGTCAAGAGCGGCAAAAAGGTGTAAACACACAACGACTCATCATCGCGAGAAGTCTGTTATTTTGTGAGCTCATACATTGTCCTATGTGTACAAGCAGGTGTTTGTGAACGTGTGCTTCTCCGAGAGCATCCAGAGCTTCTCGCAGCAGAAGAAGCTCGATGACGAGGGCAAAGAGCAAGAGGTACACACACTTAACGCCTTCATGCCTGACTGTGTCTATCAATTGATCAGCCAGCCTGGCTGATCCCATTCTCATGTGCTTGTTCTTATAAACCCAGGGCATCCACGTGCCGCTGAGCCTCGGGGTTCCGCACGAAGTGAAGGACAAGAAAGGCGCGACGTCGCTGGCCTTCGACGTGGCCGTGAACACGCAGGTCGTGGCCGATTGCCGCGCAGACAAGATTGGCTCCTTCCGCAACTTTGTGTGCGAGTTGGCGCTCGAGTACATCGACCAGAAGGTGGGGACCTTGGCTTTTGTATTGGGCACCACCGGTGTTTTGGTGTTTTAGATACAAGCACTTGAGCTAACTGACAAATGGATTGATAATCTCGACAGTACAAGATCCAGCTCGATGCGCGCTACAAGCTGCCGCGACTGTCGTACCGCGGCGACCTGCCGCCGCCCAAGCACTACATCCGCAAGACGCAGGCACCGATGATCCAGGAGGTGATGACCAAGCCGACGACGGCTGCACAGAACAAGAAGCCCAACAAATCACTGTCAAAACAACAGGCACAAGTCGCCAAAACAGCGACTGCTCGGTGTGAAATCCATGAAATCCTCGAAGACAGCAGAGTGTTCTGCAAGCGCGTGCCTGGGGTCGAGAAACTCGGGAAAGCACTGTCGCCTGAGATCCTGCGCGACGCCGGCAATGAGCTCGAAGTCGCTGTGCTATTCGAGACCCCAGTGCGGTCGGCCGACGATGTGGAGCTGGAACTTGGCCCAGAGTTGCTCTGTGTCAAGGCAATTGGACACCACGACCTGAGTACGTGGTGCTGCTAAACCAGAGGTATGGTATCTTACCTACTTTACTAAGCACTGACTGAGTATTCTCTACTTGTGCTATGGAATATTGTTATTGTGGTCGCTTAGGTGCGCTTCTTCCGTACCCGGTTGTCGTGAAATCGGCTCAAGTCTCGCTCAACCAATCAAAAACCAGTCTCATCTTGAGAATGGCGATTGACAAGCACTGGGACACTGAGAATGCAGACTGCGGTTCAGCGCCATGGCTTCTAGCGCAGGCTCTGAACGACGACGGCGTGGACGAAAAGGCAGACGAGGTGCAAAGTGAGGTGACGAAGCCAAAGTCCCTGGCTGAGATGTTCCAGCTCGAAGAGCCCGATGTGAGAGAACCAGGAGGCTTTAACACCATTAGTAATAGCAGAACCAGCAGCAGCTCAACTCAACCAACGAAGTGGGACCCCGTGGACGAAGACGAAGAGCTCCCGGAAGACCGCTTCCACCGCAAGGACATGATGTCGATGCACATTCTGGAGCAGCGCAAGGCCGAGCGCGACCAGAAGGCGAAGGAGTCCGAGGCGAAGCGGAGAGCGCAGCGCGCCGAGGTCCAGGAGAAGCAGCGGAAGGCAAAGGAAGCGGGCAAGACGTGGCGAGAGATGTATCCGAACGACCCCGAGACGACGTACATCGACATGGAGGACATCCTGGAGAAGCAGAAGGCGAGACAACAAACTCCCCAGAATGGCCACGTCGACAAGACCAAAGCTGGAGACGAGAAGCTGTCTGTGAAGCCTGAGCTGTTGCCAACGGACGCTGCGATCTCGGCGGCTGCGGCTTGGTCTGAGAACAAGCAAAGTGGGAAACTGGACCTGCGCTCTGCGCTCGCGTTCGACCTGTTAGATTAGAGGATGCCGTACGCTCATGGGGGTTGTTGCACACGACCGAGAGGCTTAGGGAACGCGAGTTTGGCTGAAGAACTGCTGCTGTTGCTCAGTAGAATGGGAAATGCTGGATCTGTATTGTATATTGGGCGAGGTTCTCTCTGTGTAAGTGTGACTGGATGGCCGTGCTTTGATTCGTGATGTCACAGGACTCAGTCTCTGTCTGGCTGTCTATGCGTTCGAGTAGTTGCGGTCGCCGAAGATGGTTGAGCCAACGCGGACGTACGTGCTTCCACACGCAATCTGAGCCAAGAAACACACACAAACAAAAGTATCAGCAACATTGTCAAGTAAGCGAATGCAATATAAACAAGAGCTTTTCAACGCACCGCAAGCTCGAAATCCCCTGACATGCCCATGCTGAGCCCCAGCTCGGTCTCGGGCTTGCCGAGCGCCTCCGCGACGGACTTGCGGCAGGCCACGAGGCGGTCGAAGCACTCAGACGTGGTGTCTCCGTAGCGGCCGATGGTCATGAGGCCCGCGAGATGCAGGTGCTCGCACGAGTTGACGATGTGCTGCGCGAGTTCGACCGACTCGTCGAGCGTCGTCGTGCCGCTCTTCTGCTCCTCGCCGCTCGTGTTCACCTGAAGCAGCACGTTGAGCTGGCTCGCGCGGAACTCGCCCGAGGCCTTGTTAAGCGCATTGGCGATCTTGATCGAGTCCACCGTCTCGACCATGAAGAGGTTCGGCACGTCGCGCACGAGCGACTTGGCCTTGTTCGACTGCACGTGACCGATGTAGTGCCACTTGACGTCCGCCGGCAGCAGCGGCGTCTTCGTGATCAGCTCCTGGATCTGTCATTAGCATATCATATTACAACACGCCGTCAGATATGATACGCACAGCAAGCAGAGCGGCTGGCGAATGGTTTGATCTGCGAGAACGAAGCCGCGCTTACGTAGTTTTCACCAAAGTGGCGTTGATCGTGCTCATACGCGGCCTGCAGGTCCTCGATCGGCTTAGTCTTGCTCACGGCGACTAGTGTGCACTATCACCACAAACGCATTAAGACACACGCAAGACACAGGCGCAATGCAAGCGGTCAGCAGTTATTGAAAGAACACCAATGATGACATGCTCACAGCTCTCAATGGAGCGACGAAGCCCAAAGAGACCTTAAGACAGCAAAACAAAGTAAAGCGCACCTGCTGCTTGTACATGCTCGTGGCCACTGCCTGCGCGACTTTCGTGCGCACGACCTGCAGGTTGCGCACCACGGCACTCGCACTTGCGCTCGACGCCATCGCTCCTTTGGCTTCTTCCGCTGTCAAGTCGTCTTTGAGTCACAGGCGCATTTCGCTTTCCTCACCGAAGGCAAAACGATCTACTGGTGGCCTGAAGTGTGACGTTTCAGCCACAAGTTGAAAGCTGCTGCCACCAGAAGCTACTGTCGTCTGGGCCGCTTTGCGCAACATACTGAAATATAACATTTCACTATGTTACGTAATTTCTGGGCCCACTGAAATGCAAATGCACACTTTCGTCCAAAGCCTCGACTGCGATCAGGACGCACTGCACCGCAGCGTGTTGACAAGCGATTGTCGTCGACCCGTCATAACCCTCCTCGTACTCGCAAATAGACGACTGAGAGCGTTTCTTGAGTCACACGTCACTCTCTCACCGTGGAAAAGTTGCTCGTAGCCTTCCAGAGCGCACAGAATCTGCGTCCGTTAGAGCGTGCAACACGGAACCCAACTAGGACGTAGGAAGTCTTCCCAGCGCCGAGTCGCCGCCGACGTTCACCTCTTGTCTGGTGGTGATGCCGAGAGCGAAAAGCTCGGTGCAAAGTGGCGCGGTGCCCAACGTCAGCTTGACACACTACTGTTGATGAATTTCACGGATGCACTTAGATACAGGAAGCGATATCACCACTGGTCGTTGCCAAGGCCATTCATTACCTTCCAAGTCATCTTCAAGCTGAATTTCCCTCGCACGGCACTCGATTTCTTTCGCGAGCTCCAGCATCGACGTCATGTACGCCACCGACAGATCCGATCCATGGCGCGTAGTCGACTGAACTGGGAAGCGCCAATCCCACGTCATCTCGCCTCCCAGAAGACATTCGATCGTAGTAGAGTAGACATCTCAAACGATAACCACCAAAAAGACAAGTTCATTTGCACAAAACTGTTAGCACAACAAGGAGCTCTTCACAACTATGTACAACCTCCACTACGTGAACTCAAGGACGCGTCGCCGCCATGTAGAGCGCCCACGATCGCGTGAGGCCGTCGTCCATCGCGGCGGTCTGGAGCTTGGCCATCGCGACGTCCTTGTTCACCGTCGCGTAGTTGGCGTACAGCAGCGACGTCCATGTGTTACTGAGCTCGTTGTTGACGATGATGGCCTCGCGCGACAGCACCTGATTCCACTCCTCCTCGACGAACTGGCGCGAACGCACGTACTCGGTCACAGGCGAGATCGGGAGCATCTGGATGCCGTGGATCGCGTACTTCTCGGCGCTGAACCACGTGGCGTAGTCGATTTTGTTGTCGAACATGATGCCCGTGACCTTGTTCGGGCGGATTTGCACCGGCTGCGCCACGTTCGCGTCCGTCATGAGGAAGTACGTCTTGATCGCGCGCACGTCGAGCTTGAGCATGAGCTGGCCGATGCGCGCGAGCTCGGCGTTGCTCGTCACCTGGCCGAAGAGCGCCAGACCGTAGTAGAAGTTCACGTCCTCCGAAGTGCTCTCTTGGTCCTTGCCGTCGGCGAAGGGCGTGACGCCGTGCGAGTACGAGTGACCGCGATACCAGTCAAAGTTGCGGAACTTGGGGAAGTATGCGTCGCTCCAGGACGGGTTCGCTACATCGCGGATGAGGAAGTTCGCCATGGAGTTGAGCTCACCAATGCGCGTCCACGCGGGCTCGAGGCGGTTCACGATCGCTGCGGTTACAATCCAGTAGCCAAAGTGGTAGTGGTGGTCGTTGTACATGGTGTTGCCGAAGTCGGCGTTGATGTCGTTCTGCTTGAAGCCCTGCGAGCTCAGGATGCCGCGGTAGACCGTGTCGTAGCTCAGCGTGTTCGTCCACTTGTTCTCCAGGAACGGCGTCAGGATGTTCTTGAGCTTGGTCACGCACTCGGCGCGCAGCGTCGTGTCGCTGCCGACCACGGACGAGTCGCTCGCCATGAGGCACAGCGACGCGTATTTCTGCGCCGCCTTGCCGTTGAAGTAGTAGCTGCCGTCCAGCGGCAGGCTCCAGTCGGCGCGGATGTCGCTCGTCAGCGTCTCCTTGATCTTCTGCGCCGCGACGACGCTGGCAGACGGCTTGCGGGGTGGATAGAAGTCAACGGGGATGACTTGCGTGTCCGTGAAGCGCCACACGGGCGGTGACGTCTTCGTCAGCAGCGCTGTCATCTTGCCGCGCGTCGTCGAGTACGCTTCGACGCCGCTGGCTTCGGCTGCGCTCGTGCGGTCGAGCGTGTCCACGTGGTGGATCTGCGCGTAGTGGAGCAGGCCGGAGCCGCAGTTGCCGCTCGTCTTCCAGTTGTACGAGTACGAGCTCTCGTCGCGCGCCTCGACGTCTCCGCCCTCCAGCACACAGAAGCGCGCTTGGTCGAAGATGTCCTGCTTGTCTGCGCTCGGGATTAGTGCCACGCGAGACGTGCCGGTGAATTGCGCGAGTCCAACCAGCTTGGACATTCCGTCCACTTTCAGGGAGACACTTGCGGAAAAGTACAGTGTCCACCTCTGTCCGTTGTTGAGCTCCACAACAAAGCGGTCGCTGTTCGTGACGAGCCCCGAGACCGCGTTCTGGCCATTGACGCTGATGATCGCGAACAAGGTCGAGAAGCTGGGCGTCAGCGCCGTGTACTTGGCCGTGGCGAACGCCATGCCGCTCACGAGCGTCGACTCGAACTTACCCGCGCCCTTGGCGAAGCGGAGTTGAACGCTCAAGTCGTCCCATCCAAAGATCTCGAACGTTGGCGCAGACGTGAACTCCACGGCAGAGAACACGATCTCCTCGAGCACGCCGTGGAGGTAGAACTTGTTCGCATTGCCGTTGCCCGTGCTACCACCGTAGCCGCGCGTCGGGTACGGGTAGCTGATGCTCAGTCCGAATGGAGCGCTGACAACCAGAGGACGGACCGTGTACGGGTTCACCCACGCAGGCTGCACTTGCGCGTCCGTGGTCGCGGCGATCATGTTGCCCCACCAGTTGTTGGTCGGGATCGCTTTGCTGCCGACGAGCCCGGGCGCCATGAAACGCGGTGGCAGGAGCGTGGTGTGCGCGTTCGTGTACGGGAACAGCGCTTGTGGAGGCGCGTCGGTCGAGAGCGCCGCGAAGAGCTGGAAATCTTCCTTCGGAGCGATCGTGACGTTCGCACCCTGCAGCTGGAGCTGCGCGAGCGAGCTTCCGCAGCTGGCTGCGAGCACTGCCGCCGCGAGTGTGAGGCAGACGCGAGAGCTTTGCATCATGGTCGTGGAGTTTTTCTTCAGTTGGGCTTGGGGGCTTCTTCGCAAATTGAGAAATGCGTGAGTGGTAAGAGAGTCGAGTTGAGTCGATGCGAGCGGGTGCGGGTCTTGAACGCGTTGCTCCGAGTGAGTTCCTGCTGATTTGCAGGTCAGTGAGATTCGATATCATGGCCGACCACTGTGCATGGGACCATGGACCTACTGCGGGGTCACGGCATCCCTCCAATCCAATCTTCTCGGAGAAAGGCACTTCTCTTTGAAGGTGAAGTGCCTGCGCACCTGCCTCTCTCCGGTGCTTCAAACAAGACTGCAAGGCTGAGGAGGACGAAGATCGAAGTTGGTCTTCGTGTCAGAGGTCTCCCTTCAACTCTACCGAGGTCTGGTCACTTTTGGTTATTAATCTGTGACTCTGAAGCACCGACTGACTTTGGCAGTGCCACGCTGCATGCAAAGAATCAGGTGCGATCACGCCCTCCGCACACGTGAGCCATTCGACGAACTTCCCAAGTGCCTGCACGCACAAGCAAGGCCGCACGCAGACAAGGCCAGCCCCCGCTTGCGCACCAGCCATTTGATATTACACCTTCAACTTTCTTTCTAGTGCCTACACATCGGTGGTGATGCAAGAGTGCTCCTCACCTCGTTCTCAGATCTGGACTTGAACTTCTTCGAAGCTTCGTGAAGCAACAGTGCGCGCTCGCAGTTAAGTACACAGTGTACAGTACTGAAAAGCGATCTGCTGAGGCAGACTGAAGCAGAATGAATTGGCATGCAGTCGATTGGAAGTGTCAGCACTTGATTTCTTTTGCGCACTCGGCTTGTTTGGTTGAAGCAGCAGCGCCGCACACTGGAAAACGATCTATTTTTTTTTTATCAGAAAGAGTGGCACTGGAGCATCGAAATCAGTGCGTTGCAGTTCAACTTGGAATGCCACGACGACGACCAGCGCAGCCGCCTCGCACACATGCGGCACGGCGCCTCATCACTGTTCATTGCATTGCCTCTCAGGTGGCTGGGCGCTCTTCTGGAGGCCCATCTCGACCAGCGAAGTGGTGTAATGTCTGCTCAACATAAAAAGCATATTTTTTGAAATATATTTATAGAAGTATGTCTATTTTCTTGTTGCATACCGTAAACCCCGTTCATTTGAACAAAATATTGAAAGCTTGGAATCACGAAACAGTCACATCTCCTCTAAAATTGTATGAATTTAAAGTTAGATATATCATTTCGAAAGAATTACCCGTCTTTAAAGTATCATAAAATCTAAGATGTTTACAAGCTGTCTATGTCGCGCAAGAGCAACATCTATGCATCCTATCGTTATAACTTCTGGCGACAGCAACTCTCTCAATGTGTCTGAAATGTCATGCCACAAGCCATCAGTGCGCTGGAAAAAGTCGCTGTTTAAGCCCAGAGCAAGAAAAACGATCAATTTCTGAGCAGAATAGTGGGACTGATCATCAGCACCTTGTAGTTCAACCACGTCTTCCTGCTAGTGCGGCTTTCCAGTTG
>JAASGT010001179.1:0-10518 GCA_023334315.1 Globisporangium alternatum | reverse complement strand
TGCTTCATCGTGTTCCTCATAGTTGAGAAACAGACCGAGGGCATCCCCAGGTGTGTCCACGAATTCCCCATTAAACGCGACAGAGTACGCGCGTAGTAGCTCAATCTTAGCATTACGCCCCCAAATCGCACTCGAGGAACCAGAGGTGGGCTTTTTCACCTCAGAATCAAATCTTTTGCTGTATCTGGAGATTTTTAAAGCAAGACAGGTTCCCTTTGACATGCTATTTGCATTCCGATATTTACTAGTCATCACCATGTGTAATCCGGTATATCGATTTCATCATACCCATTGAAGAGCTCCGTATCAGATTTGAGAGGGTTCCACCTTCGAATTTTGTGTGCAGCTTTCTTATACAAACAGCCCAAGCAGAACGAAGAAAAACAAGACGAGAGCGAAGCGCAGCACAGTCATGGCGACCGAGCGCACGCCGCTGCAGTCGCCCGCGAATGGCGGTACACGCGACGAGTACGGCTACGCGCACACCGATGAGGACGACGATCGAGCTCTTGACGCGAGTGACGCCGGCGATGGAGGCAAACGGGAGCGCAACGCCAGCACTCGGAGCGACTTCTTTCGACAGAGCGACCACGAGCTGCAGCTGAGTCTAGACGCGGTGACTAGACAACGTGTAGGGGCGTACACTGCATACGCGCTGCTGGTCCTGCTCGTACTCTTTTTTGTGTGGTCGTCGCTGCAGTCGGCCCCGACGTCGTCTCCGTTGGTGGTGGTCCCGCCAGTGCCAGCAGCAGACAAGTTCTTCTGTGGGCTGACGAATTACGAGACGGGGTACATCAAGCTCGCGAATAAGAAGGACGATCACTACTTCTACTGGTACGTCGAGTCAATGAGTGACGAGCCTGATAAGGACCCGCTGGTGTTGTGGCTCACGGGTGGTCCGGGTGTTGCAAGCACCGTCGCGCTGCTCTCTGAAAACGGACCGTGTCTCGTGCAACCAGACCTGACCGCAACGATCAACGAGTTCGCGTGGACAAAAGCTGCGCACATGATCTGGCTCGACCAGCCGACGAACGTGGGCTTCTCGTATGGCTCACAGAAAGACCCGGACAGCACTGAAGCGAGTGTGGGTGAGAACATCTTCTGGTTCCTCCAAGGCTTCCTGGACAAATATCCGGAGCTTCAAGATCGAGCGTTCTTCATCGCGGGCGAGAGCTACGCGGGTCACTACGTGCCTGCAGCGGCGCACTACATCATGAAGCAAGTGAGAAGCAGCAACGTCTCGAATGCGTCGACGCAGGCAAGGCGCATCAACCTACAAGGCATCGCGATTGGCAACAGCTTGGTCGACGCGGCGATCCAGTTCCCTCGCTACATCGTCATGGCGGAGAACGCCTACAACATCTCGTTCGTGAACGCCTCGCAGCTTGCAACAATGCGAGAGGTTGCAGCT
The DNA here is from genome assembly GCA_023334315.1 of Globisporangium alternatum. Classification (NCBI taxonomy): domain Eukaryota; phylum Oomycota; class Peronosporomycetes; order Pythiales; family Pythiaceae; genus Globisporangium; species Globisporangium alternatum. The sequence goes on along the minus strand of JAASGT010001179.1, from coordinate 9,107 downwards.
CCAGAGTGCGAGAAAAAGATCCGAGCCTGTCAAGCAAACGTGAGTCAGTGCGTTGACGCGCAGGTGTTCTGTGAAACCAATCTGGACATTCCATTCACGCGTGGTTCACAGCGAAATCCCTTCGATATTCGTAAACCCTGCGCAGCCTCAGACGCGCAGGCGTGCAACTCCATGGACCACATCGCAACGTACCTCAACCTGCCACAAGTGCGCTCCAGGCTTTTGAAAAGCGAAGAGAGCGATGAGCGAGCGGGGAAATGGGAGCTGCTCAACGAGGAAGTGCACACCGCCTTCTCACAGAGTGGCGATGAGCTGGTATCCTACAGTTCGTTCGTCGCTGACTTACTTGACGATGGCATCCGAGCACTCGTATACACTGGGGATGCAGACTTGGCCTGCAACTGGTACGGGAACCGAGCCTGGACGCGAGCGCTGGACTGGGAGGGCAAAGTTGGCTTCAACGCTGCGAAAGAGCTGTCCTTTGTCACGAAGTCTGGGATACACGCTGGCGTTTTCCAGAGTTTCGCCAACCGATTGACGTTCGTGCGCGTCTTCAACGCGGGCCACATGGTTCCTCACGACCAGCCCGAGGTGGCGCTCGACATGATGACCAGGTTTTTGAGAAACGGTTCTTTGGACTAGTATTTTAGCGTACCGTAGTAGAAGTACTACGGAGTACTTGAAGCAACACTAAGCTTTAGCAAATGTACACAGTTGGCACTGAGTTTTTTCGGTGGGAATACTGGAGAAAGAGGGCCTTGAGTCGGTTATAGTGTATACTGTGTACACAAGAATCCGACTCCGTAATGAAGCCCAAGTAACAAGGACCGACGAGAAGTCCCTTCGTTGCAAGATGGATCCGTCCATATCCCTATCATGACGATGCCATATGAAGTTGTTAGCCCATGTGACCTAGAGAGGTGCACCTTCACACGTATGCCCCTTTTCTGCGCAAGATCGACTGGTCAGAGGAACCTCGGATGGTTCAGTTGTACTACGAGATATACAGTACGTACGATACATAACCAACTCGTGGCCCTCTGATGCACTAAGCAGCACGCCCAGTTCAGTGTCAAGTGCACACATAAGCAGATCGGATCGATTTATCGAGCTCGAGCGCACTCGGCGTGGTGTCGTCTTCAGTAGGTTCTGTTAGTTCAGGGTATCTCGGACTTGTGCTTGGGAGAGAGAGTGACCTCGGCAGTCGCGATACGCTCGCGTTCGCCAGCACGCGTTAGCACTCATCCGAGGACGAGCGATACCATTGATGCGACCATATCGTATTATATTTAAGTACACACAGAATCCCACGTCTGGGTCACTGTTGTGTACCAGGGAAGTACCAGTCGGTATCACCTGGGACACGAAGCAGGCAGCTCTCCTGTCTGCAAGTTGGCCCCTGGATGGCGCGTCCCAGCGTCAGTGGCTGAGTGGAGGAGGGAGTTCATCGTGGCGCGGTTGGCGCCAGAGTCTGTGCATGTGAGTTCAAGAATAGCAAGACATCCAACAGGTCAACACAGGTTGGTATCTTGTGGGAGTTCCAGCTCCCAAGCGTGTGTGTTGTGTGTTCTCTTTTTCGCAGATACACCACATTCATACAAATCCGCAAAGACAATTGTTTGAACCCTGACAGTGCTTCTGCAGGCTTTGCACCTCGTTGGCAGAATGTACTCATTTGATACGAAGCACTCAGAAGTGGACATCCTTTGTATAGCTTGTAACCTTGGACCATCACTGTATTCCCAGAGTGTCGGATTGCCATTTGCGCACCTAACTAGAGATCGGACCGCTGACGCATCGAGGTTACACGTGCTATTCGTTTACGGTGCAGAGCGATCCGGTTGGGTTCGAGTATTTATCTCGAGGTGACCTTGGTGGTCGCGAGCCCTGCGAAGGGCTTACCACACAAGTCGCCAGTCAGCGTGCGATGTCAGAGCAGATATAACCAGTGAATCGCGGTTACCACACACAACCAGCGCGTGGTTACACCAGATCTGTCGATGAACCTGTGGGTGTGCTGGAAGACTTTGGAGTGATTGCCACGTCAGAGCGACACGCCAGCCAGTACTTCGATGATGTTACCATGAACAAACCATGCATGCATGACCAAAAGATCGTAATTTACTGCCAGCGAGTTCCAGCTGACCCAAGACCACCTGAGCTTGTCTTCTCTCTTATCGTCGGCAATGGAGGCGAAGCACCAGAAGCGCTCTCGATAGCGTGCTGCTCACTCACGCCCCGTCAACGCCTCTCGAGACTGCAAGGGTGAGTTCATTCGGTAATTTGCTTCCTCTGACCCAGGTCACCAACCAATTACCCAGCAACCCACTCAACTATGTTCAAATTCTTCACCTACTCCACCGCTGTTGTCGCCGCTCTGGCTGTCGCCACCTCTACACCGCTAGCGCAGGCTCAGCGCCTTGAGCCAACGCTCCTCGAGTCCGCCTACATGGAGCCCACGAATCTCGAGTCCGCCAACACGGAGTTCGCCCACCTGGACTTTAACAACCTCAAGCCTTACCCCAAGCCGCGCCAACTCGCGGTACTGAGCGCAATCCCGGAGTTGGCCAGCCTCGAGTCCGCCAACATGGAGGCTGCTCTGCTCGAGGTAGCGAAGCTTGAAGCCGCCTCCAGGACGACGCCGAACTCGAAGGAGCCAGTGAAGAAGCACTGCTTCATTGTCGACGGCGAACCGCGGTACTACTTTTACTAAACACGGTCGTGACGCCGCCATCATGCGAAGAACCTAATGCGGTGCCTACTGGTCAGACGTCGTATCACTCCAATAACTCTTGTGGATTCTAAGAACAGCCAGCAACGCGTGGTGGTGGCGCCCAGCCGCCTGCGCGGTTGCAGGGCATTGGAGCTTGAGCCAAACATGTATGTTACTTACAATGTAGATAGTTGAGTATGGATACTGGTTGATCACGGCTGAATTCAGCTGATGTTTCCTAATATACCTCAGTTTCAAAATAAAAATCAACTTGTGGATTCATCAAACTGCTCATAACCTATTCCAATGCAACTCCCTCATTCCCATCTCATCGTGTTCCTATAAAACCATCACAAAACCAAATTCATAATCTGACAAAAATATACCACCTGCCTAACTGCAGTTGCTCAAACCAACCAGTCGGCCTCCTCTTCAGTACGCCTCGCCCTTGAAGAACTTGTTGATCATCTCGAGCGACACGGCCGGCTGGTCCATGGGCACCATGTGACCGGCGTTGAACACGCGCAGGAACGCAAAGTTCTCAAACACACGCAGCACACCAGCGTCCACGGCCGAGGTGTTCGCGACCAGTGGATCGTGCGTGATGAAAGCGCGCTCTTCGACGGCGTTAAAGCCCTCATGGCCGCTCCACTCGAGCGCCTTGGTCCACGCCTGGTTGCCCTGCCAGTTGCACATGAGATCGGCGTCCCCAGCGTAGATGAGCACGCGCAGACCGTCGTTGAGCATGTCGGCGACCAGCGTGTGGTACGACATGGACCAATCGCCGTCCGCAACAAAAGTCTGGGTCACGTCCGGGTTGATCGGTAGCCAGCCGCCGACCTCGGAGCTCACGTTCAGGTACTTGCGCACGCGCTCCGAGTCCAAGTACGCGGTCACGGCGCTAAAGTCGTAGCAAAGCGGGTTCTTCGAGGCGTCGCACGGTAAACGCATGTCGTAGTTGTTGCGCTTGGCCCGCTGGAATGGACCGATGAGCTTCTGCACCCAGCAGCCCATGGCGACCGAGCAGATCGTGCCGTTCTTTGGCGCATTCTGACACTCGCGCGTGAGCTCAATGCACTCGACAGCGTCGACACGCATCTGAGCCTTCTCGGCCTCGGTCAAGAACGTGACGTTGTAGACGTTGTCGGCCTGCTCGACGTTGTACGCATACTGGATGAGCGTGTTGGTCATGCCGTTGCCGATCGCGATGCCCTGCAGGTTGATGCGCTTTGTGCCCGTGAACTCCGTATCTTGCTCCTGGTTCTGCTGCCAGATATAGTGCGCCGCCGCGGGGACGTAGTGACCGCCGTAGCTCTCGCCAGTCACGAAGAACTCGCGGCCGTCGAGCTCCGGGTGCTTGTCCAGGAAGCCCTGCAGGAACCAGTAGATATTCTCACCCACGTCGTCCTCCGTGTAGTCCGTGTCGTTGGCCGCGCCGTGTGAGAAGCCCACCGAGGTTGGCTGGTCGAGCCACACGACATTCGCATTATTCGTCCACGAGTACGGGTTGAGCGTAGTAGACAGGTCCGTCGCGTTGATCGTGCATGGTCCGTTCTCGGTCAGCAGTGCCATGGTGCTCGACCCGCCAGGTCCGCCCGTGAGCCAGAGCACGAGCGGGTCTTTGCTCGGGTTGCTGCGCGACTCAAAGTACCAGTAGAAGTAGTGGTCGTCCTCCTTGTTTGGCAGCTTGATGTACCCGGCATCCTGCTTGGTGTCGCCGCAGATGTAGCTCATGTCTTCAGCTGCTGGTGGCGATTGGCTCAGTGGCGCAGCAGTGAGTGGCGCATGCGCCGAGGACGAGCCGCTGAGTGCGTACCACGCGAGTGCGCCCACAAGCCCGACGCCGACCGCGATCTTTGCGATCAATGCGCGACGCGAGGCTACCGGCGACGTGCTGCGCGCCGGGTTCACGAGCGGCGTGTGCTCCGTCGCGGGCGCCATGCTCTCTCTTCTTCCTACTGCTGGTGCTGGTGGCGGCTTGCTGGCGACGCGGGCAAAGGAGAAATGGTCAAGCGCAGCCACTCACCACCATAGCAATTGCTCCATGTTCCATGGTCTCCGCTGCTATCTGGGTCTGATGTGCTAACATCCCACTCTTGGCTTCACCTGCCACAAGGTATACAAATTTACGAAAAGTGATGGCAAAAACATTATAAAACGGCATATATAAACACTTTCAGCTCGATATTCATCACAAGGCCTCAACAAAACCGATCAAATACGATGTTGGATCTCGGAGCTCACAGCTTGTTCTTGAGGAAGCGCGAGAGCATGGCGAGCGAGAGCGCCGGCTGGTCCATGGGCACCATGTGACCCGCGTTGAATACGCGCAGAAACCCAAAGTTCTCAAACTTGCGCAGTGATCCGCCGCTTTCTGCTGATCCAACTGCCGGTGCCACCTTCGAGTCCCAGAAGCCGCGCTCCTCTGCTGCGTTGAAGCCGTCGTGACCCTTCCATTCGAGTGCCTTGGTCCACGCGTCGTGTCCCGCCCAGTTACACAGCAAGTCCGCATCACCGGCGTAGATGAGCACGCGAAACCCTGCGTTCAGCAGGTCGGCGACGTACGGACTCAAGTCCATGGACCAGTCGCCGCTGTCGATGAAGCGCTGCGTCATTGTGGAGCTCTGCATCGCCCAGGCCGGTACGTGCTCGCGACTCACGCCCATATATTCGTACACGCGGTCCAAGTTGAGGAAACTCGTCATGGATGAGACGTCGTAGCACACAACGGGCACCTCGCACGGTTGCCGGAGATCGTACATGTTGCGCTTCGCCAGCGTGAATGGCGTGTACAGCGTCGCGTTCCAGCAGGCTTCGGCTTCGAGGCACGTCGACATATTGCCAGCAACGTCAAAAGTATCCTGGCAGCTTTGAGCGAGGTTGACGCACTTTGGGGCGCCATCTCGCATCGTCTGAGCTTGCGCGTCGCTCAAGAGCGAGACATTGTACACGTTGTCCACCATATCTGCACTATGCGCATACTGGATCGCAGGGTTCACCAGGCCGTTGCCGATGGTGATGCCTTGGAGGTTGATAAACGACGCAGAGCTATTGCTGTCGACTGCTTGGTTCTTCTTCCAAATGTTGTGCGCAGTTGCTGGAATGTAGTGGCCTGCATAGCTCTCACCGGTGATGAAGAACTCGCGACCCTGGAGCTCCGGGTGCCTCGTTTCGAGGAACTCACGCAGAAACCAGTAGATGTTCTCAGCCACCTGAAACGAAGTGAATCCCGTGTCGTCAGTTGGGCCGTACGAGAAGCCCTGTCCGACCGGCTGGTCCAACCAGATCACATTGGCCTCCGAGTTCCACGCGTACGCGTTCGTCTCGGTCGTGAGATCTGGTCGCACGCGACACGGGCCGTTCTCATCGAGTGCAGCGTAGAGACTGGAGCCGCCTCCAGATAGCCAGAGCACGAGTGGGTCGGTATCAGGGTGCGCACTGCGCGACTCAAAGTACCAGAAGAAGAAGTGCGTGTCCTCTTTGTTGGGCAGCTCGATGTACCCGATGTCGTGCTTGGCCGTAGGGTCGCAGAATCCTTCTGAAGCTAGCTTGAGCTGGGGCGCACCTTCATTCGCATCGGCAAAGTCTGGCGAATCGAAGGCTGCAAAGACTAGAATCGCCAGTGAACACGCGGCGACGATAGCGAGTCGAACGCCTTTCGAGCCTAGCGACCTTTGCTGATGAGGCTCGCTGGTGCGAACCAACGGAGTGGCTTCGTTGAGTTCTGCCATCTCAGACTTGGGTAAGTGCGGTTGTCTTGCCCAGTGCGCGAATTCAGAACTGAACGACAGAGGCTCGTTTGCAAAATTCGTCGCAAGCGCGTTACCACCACTCCTTTAGATGACTGATGAGCACCTCCGTGTTTACGTCTTCGAGACACGTCGTGTTCTCAAATTCGGGACAGCATGTTCCAGAGTGTGCTTTTCAAACAGAGAATCTCTTATAGACAGGGAAGCCTGTAGCCGTGAGTCGTCACATTTTGGATATTAACAGCAATAGCCATAAACAAATCACTCAATTATCACAAATAAACTTCCAGCAAATTGCTTCGGTGCGATTTTAGAGGTCTTGAGAAACCACCAAGTTCAGAGCTCATTCTTGAGGAAGCGCGAGAGCATGGCGAGCGAGAGCGCCGGCTGGTCCATGGGCACCATGTGGCCCGCGTTGAACACGCACAGGAACGCAAAGTTCTCAAACTTGCGCAGTGATCCGCCGCTTTCTGCTGATCTGACTGCCGGTGCCACCTTCGCGTCCCAAAACCCGTGCGCTTCCGCTGCATTGAAGCCGTCGTGACCCTTCCACTCGAGTGCCTTGGTCCACGCGTCGTGTCCCACCCAGTTACACACCATATTGACGTCTCCCGCATAGATGAGCACGCGAAGGTCGGCGTTCAGCAGGTCGGCCACGTACGTGTCGAAGCTCATGGACCAGTCACCGCTCTCGATGAAGAGCTGCGTGACGTTGCCACTCTGCATCGCCCAAGACGGTACATGTTCGCGACTTACACCCATGTATTCGTACACACCGTTCAGGTTGAGAAACGACACGACTGACGAGACGTCGTAGCACACGACTGGGGTCTCGCATGGCCGTCGGAGGTCGTACACGTTGCGCTTCGAGGCACGTTGACATGTTGTCATCAGCTTGAAAGGTATTTTGGCAGCTTTGCGTCAGGTTGACACACTCAGGGGCGCCGTCTCGCATCGTCTGAGCCTGCGCATCGCTCAAAATCGAGATGTTGTATGCGTTGTCGACCATGTCTGGGATGTGTGCGTACTACAAAAACACAAAGAAGAACATGCAGGCTTTGTTAGGCCAGTGGCTGAGAACGCCTCAACGTGAGACCAAAGCACAGATGTTCCGTACCTGAATGACTGGGTTCACCATGCCGTTGCCAATGGCGATACCCTGGAGGTTGATAAACGACACAGAGCTATTGTTGTCGACTACTTGGTTCTTCTTCCAAATGTTGTGCGCAGTTGCTGGGACGTAGTGGCCGCCGTAGCTCTCGCCGGCAATGAAGAACTCGCGGCCCTGGAGCTCCGGGTGCCTCATTTCGAGGAACTCGCGCAGGAGCCAGTAGACGTTCTCGGCCGCCTGGGTCGAGTTGTGGACCGTGTCCTCGCTAGGGCCGTATGAGAAGCCCTGGCTCGTTGGTTGGTCGAGCCAAATGACATTCGCAGCCATGTTCCAAGCATACGCGTTCGTCTCGGTCGTGAGATCGGGGTTTACATGACACGGGCCGTTCTCTGCGAGCGCGGCGTAGATACTGGAGCCACCTCCGGACAGCCAAAGCACCAACGGGTCGGTCTCGGGATGCGTGCTCCGTGACTCAAAGTACCAGAAGAAGTAGTGCGCGTCCACCTTGTTAGGTAGCTTGATGTACCCGATGTTGTGCTTGGCCGTGGGGTCGCAGAACTGCTCTGGTTCCGGTGTCGACGCTGCGTCTTGAGATTGACACGCAGCATTTGCATTCGCGAATGCTGGCACGCCGAAAGCTGTGAGAGCGAGAATCGCTAGCGTCCAAACAACAGCGATGCCGAGTCGTACAGGTGTGGAGCCGAGTCGCGTCTGAGGCTGCGTCTCGGCGGCTTGAACCAGCGGAGTGTCTTCGCTGAAGGCGGTGATCATTGGTACTCGAGCGGGGGTTGTCGTCCGAGCGCGTAAAATGAAAACTGCTAGTGCGAGAACCCGAGCGCGAGAGAGGCTCGTTGAAATCCCCAAGTGTATCATCTATCGCTCGTCTGGTGTAATCTAGAATCGTGGACTTTCTGATAAGCATGGCAAATACTCCTACTGTTACCTAGAGGGTTCACCCTCGCGAGAATCATTACTTTTGTTCCAGACGAGTCAAGTCAACTCGGAGAAGCCACAAGTGTCCGCGGGCATCGAAATGTGCCTCCCTACTATCTTCGCATCAGCAAGTCTCAACTGTATCCCGAAGTCACGACCGCGTAAGGGCCTGGTTGGAGTAAAGCAGACCCAGGTTGTTGGCCCCAGAGCAATTGAAGTCGCAACGCTGATTGACTAATATCTCTTTCCGTTGGGCTTGGTGACCTGCAAATCCAGAGCCAACCAAAAAGTGATCCTAGACCGTCTGAGAGATACCAATTTTACACGGTTTTACACTGAGTTGTGTAATTATTTTGAAAAACATGGTCAAAGTCGGTCCACACTGATGCACAAAATTGGTAAGACAGCTAGCATTGGTATCTTAGTGAACAGCATCACAAGATGCCCAAGTGCGTCTCCTAAACAAGATGTTCGGCACTCACCGCGCGATCTACAACAAGCTCGTCGAGGTATCGCGAGAGGATTGTTACAAGCTCAAGAAGTCCGAACGAGCTGCAAAGTATATTCCAATCTCACAGAAGCACTCTCTCGCAAACTACCT
>JAASGT010001178.1:0-10527 GCA_023334315.1 Globisporangium alternatum | reverse complement strand
TGCATCTGCATCTGCACGTGCAGTCAAATTCATCATACATGCTCGTCACTGTCTTGCACAAGTCACTATACGTCCAGGATCGCGCTGTCTTTATCACACCAGCGAGACAGACTGTGTGCACCACCGCCATGTACCATTCTCGCGAACACCCGCGCTCCTCGTGCAATGCCATCAGCATCTCGCACAACGACATCAGCATCTCTCTCGAGGTGTACAGAGCTGTTCTTTGCACGCACCGCCACGCCAAGCACGCAGCACGTGACTCCGCTGGCCACGGGCAGCGCAAGCGCGCGCTTGGAGGGCGCTCGCTCCTCGATGGTGCAAGCGCGACGCGGCGCTGCTGGCACTTCTTGCGCAGCACGGTCGAGCACATGTGCTTGGCGACCGCGAGTTGTACGCGCTGCGCGGACTCGAGCACCATGAGCTCCTGGTCCGCGAGCGCCGCGGCGTTGAACTTCATGGGCTTGAGGCTTGCTGTGTGTGTGGTACAAGAGCGAATGGCGAGTGGAGAGGACCTCAGTTACAGCGGCTGGCCGAGTAGATTCCTGTGAAGCCAATGTAAGCAGTCGAGTTGCAATTTATGCGTGCAGTTCCAACATGTCTGCTCAGACTTCAGCCAGGACCGCCAACTTCTCTTTTTTTATAGGCCGTCCAAAGTACGATATTTAGTTTTCAAGTTTTATGCTGCAGTCGATATAAAAAAACTTGCAGTCGATTTAGCAATTCCCTTAATATATCACTAGTATATGCATTCTAAACGGTTTTCAAACGAGACCTGCGCAAATGCGTACATTGCCTTTTTGTTTCCACCAAAATGGAAAGTGTGAGCATGGCGACGAACGCGCAGCAGCAGGAGTTCCAGGAACGCATCGCGCGCGCGAAGGAGGCCGCGCGGCTCGCATCCCTCGCTGTATCAGCACGTGGCCAGTCGTCTCTGCTACCACCACCTCCACAGGCACGGCTACCGTCGTCTGCGATGCAGCAGCTGAGGCCGCCGCCACAGACGTTCTTCCCGCAAGTACAGCCTGGTGTGCTCGGATCCGCGCCACCGCCGCGGCCGCAGCATATCCATGCGACTCCTGCCCAGAAACCTGTTCCAGACGACGTGAGGAACCGCATCGACCGTCTCGTCGAGTTCATCCAGCGCAATGGCGTCGCGTTCGAAGACACGGTGCGACAGCGCGAGCACGACAACCCGCATTTTGAGTTTCTAAAGCCTGGCGCGCGCTTCCACGACTACTTTTTGTGGAAAAAGCGCCAGATGTGTGGCGGTGCTGCGCCACATGTGCCTCCGCCGCAAATGTCGCCACCGCCATTTGCTGTGGCGCGTGGTCCAGTGGTGCCGCCACGTCCAGCGCTGAGGCCACCTCTCATGGCTCAGGCATCAGCGCCAGTGTCCGCTGACACGCTGCTGAGCTCCATGTCGGTGGGGGCGATGGCGAGCGTGTGCAAGCTCGCACGGATGAACGGTCTCGCGCCGTACACGCCGGTCCCACAGGAGATGCTTTGGAACACGGCAGCGCTGCCGTCAGTCGAGCCGGCACGACTGGAGATCCGCATCGCCGAGTTCTATTGCCAGAGCGCGTAAATGTGAGTTCAACGTCCTCGTAATTGGAATGCAAGTGGCTGGTACACATTTTTACTGCTGCGCGGTTAGCGCTCTCTGTCTAATATTTCACTGCGATGATGAAAAGCACAGAGCCAACCAACCACACACAAGTTTGCAAGCGCTTCGTAGACTCGACGCCAGGTATTTAACCGACAACATTGCTTATTCAATAACAATCAAAGTCAAAAGCTCTTCTTCATGGACTGCTCAGCTGCCACGCCACCTCACGCTCCAGATTTCTACTCGCAAGCGTGCCACCACTGCCACCGAATGCGATCACTTCGACATCGCTGCTCTCGTCGCTCTCCGCGTCGCCGCCGGCATCGCCATCTGATGAAGAAGACAACGACTCGGAAAGCTCGCCACGCACCTCACGAAGCATCTCGGCAAGCGACTGTTGATCGTGCAGCTCGTTCGACTGGTTTCCGTGGGTTCTTGAAGACCTACTGATATCCAAAGACATGGAGAGTCCGACGGTCTCAGTGTTGAAGAACGCCCTCGTCGCGATTTGAACTGCGCCACCAATTGACGTGCTGATCTCGTCGGTCCCCACGATGCTTTGGCACTTGAGCAACCCAGCGCCAGCTTCCGTACTGCGAAGCACCTGCTCGTGGAGCCGCTTGAGACGTGGAGAGATGAACGCGCTCGCTGTCTTTGCGCGCGGCATAGGCATTGGGATTGGCGTGAGCGACTCGCGTATCTCGGCAATCGCTTTCACCTCTTGACGAAAGGCGTTGCGCACCGCTGTGCGTGTCGTCATGGGCCGGGCTTTCCACGAAAAATCGACTGGAACATGCAGCGGCACCGACTCCTCGAGGTTGTGAAAGGAACTCTCCGGCTTCTCGCCTTGAGACTTTTTCTTCGACATCCCACTCATCCCAGCAGCACCAGATTTCTTCTTGAGCTCATCCGCACCACCAAGTTCTGTCGACTCCTTACTTGAGTTGCTCCTGGAGTGAAGGAGCATTGACTCGCTCTCTTGGACGCCAGGCTGATGCCGCAGAGATGTTGGTCGCGACAGAGCTGAGATCCGGTCGTTCTCTTTCGCGATCTCGCTTTGTGAATTTCTGCAGTGCATCCTCGTGAACTGTGGTCGGCGTGCTTCGAGCACACTCACCACGAAAGTGTGCGAGCCTCCGCAGCGAACCATGGTCGCACCAGTGCCTGAAAGCGCGTGGACGATTGTCGGGTATGGCACAATGCGACTGTGCTTATTGTCTTCGTCTGGGATGCCGAGCTGCCCCTCCTCTCCGAAGCCCCACGAGTACAAATGTCCGCCTTCGCACAATGCCATCGAGTGCCACTCGCCAAACGAGAGCTGCGTGACGTGCTTGCCTTGTAAGAGACGGATCTTTGTCGGTACACGGCGGCTTCGCATCATCCCAGTGCCGAGCTGACCGTGTTGCCCACTGCCCCAGAGATACACGTCGCCGTTAACTGCGATCACCCCACTGTGGCTCCCACCGCAAGCGATCGCTCTGACAGGGATGTCGTTGAAAGTGGAGATCAGCGTGGGTTCGAGGTACGTCTCGATGTTCCCGTGCCCAAGACGTCCGTCGTCGCCGTTGCCCCACGAGTACACCCGTCTTCCACAGAGCGCCATTGAATGGTAGAGACCGCATGCGAGCTCAACGTCGCCTGTCATCGCAGCATTGTTACTCATCGTGCTTGCTGATGAGCTGCTGCTTCCGGTCACTAAATTCGTTTGCGGTGCGTACAGTTTGCGGAAGAACGGGACTCGCTCGAAAGTCGCACGGTCTTTTCGGTCTCCAAGTCCGAGCTGTCCAGCAATGTTGCTCCCGCACGCAAGGACGTTGTTGTCAACCATGACGATGAACGAATGGCTCCCGCCACAGACGATGCTTCGGACGTTCACGAGTTTCTCCACGCGCGTCGGGATGCCTCGCGGCTTTGGAGATTTGAAGCCCAGTCCCAATTGCCCGCAAGCGTTGTCTCCCCACGCGAACACTTTGCCTTCAGTCGTCATGCACATGGTGTGGTGGCTCCCACACGCGACGTGCAAGATCGTTGACGTGCCGACTGTTGGGACACGCAGAGGGATCTTGGACGAGTCGAGGTTGCTGTCGCCCTGCCCAAGTTGACCGCTCGCGCCGAGCCCAAAGCAGTAGATGTTCGAGTAGACATCAATGATCGCCGAGTGCGCTTTGCCGCTGGCGATCTGCACGGGGTGCAGCCATTTACACGCAAAAGGCGTGGGCAAGTTGGCATTCTCCTCGTCGTTGCTGCCCAGTCGCCCGTGCAGCCCGCATCCAAAGGAGAAGAGAAACGTTGCTTCTTTCTGTAGCACGGAGACAAAGACAGACGGGATGACCGTGCTCGAGTTGTACAGCTCGTCGTAGGTCTCGTAGATCTTGTGGTGAATCTGGATCGTGCGGATCTCAGAGTCGACCTCGCTCGCGACCACGATCTCACGTGGCAGCTTCCAGTCTGACGAGGTGACGTTGATCTGCTGCGGGCTCACGGTCACGCCGCACTTGTTCATGATGACGCAGACATGGATCGTCACAGCTTTGCCCTAACAAGGAACAACCGGAGCGAAACCAGCAAGTGAGCGAGCTTGACCAAGAACAAGGACGACCGAGGGGAAAACAATTGAGTGAATGCAAGCGCAGGTAGGCATCATGCCTGCTTCCGTACCTTGCTGATCGGTCGTAAGAGCTTGAGGCTGTAACGGATCTCGCCTCCCTGGCGCAGTCGCACATACCGTGGGTACACGCGGATGAGCATGCGCTTCTTCGGGAAATCGACACCGTTATTGCCATCCATGCTGCTATCGTCCTTGACCGCTGCTGACGACTTTGATTTGTGTGTGATAATGGCAGGCAGCGATACGATCAAACCACCAGCAGACAGTCTCTTCTTGCTCGCTCGAGGTACACAAGCTGCGGGATTGTTCAGTTTCAGAAGCGAAACCAAGTTCCAAAAGAGAAGAAGCAAATTGGTGCGGCTGCTGTATCATCTCTCATCAGTCCCTTCACAATGTTCATGCTGCTGCTAGTTTGATGATGTGATTGATCACTCTGTTAAGTCAGGCAGGCCACCAGCAGTCAGCATCCGTGGCATGGGCAGAATCACAGCTCGCGTAAACACTGAGCGCTTGCGGCTCATGACCTTGCGCTGCCGCACTTGGGGGAGCTTGCTGTCGTAGAAGACGCTGCCGTGGAGCAGGATGAGCTCGTCGCTTTGCTGCATCCAGATGCGCCAGAGCATTCGACAGGACCAGCCGAGCAGCGTGAAGATCCGACTTAACAAGAACGGAGCGACTTTTGCTGCGATCCTGCGTCGATGGACAACTGCACGGTACATCACTCGGTCGCGAATGTCGTACTCCACGCCAAACACCAGCACCGACATCATGGCAAGCTGCGCGAGGATGAAGGCCAACACAACAGGGGCTGCAAACTGCACGCGGAATCGCCACTGGTGTTTTGTACTCGGAGTCACCGCGTCGATACCCAGCACGAGGTGCATCCACATCCAGCTTGCCGCGACCACCAGGCAGCGTCCGTCCCAGGAGATCAGATCGCAGACCGCCAAGTGTGCAAGCGTGAGCTGGATCGACAGAAACGCGAAGTCGAAGGAGTATACCAGCCTCTTCAGCATCTGTCGCTGCAGTAACGATACGGAGACGACGAAAACCGAGAACGTGCAGACGAATGATATGACTTGCGCACGCAGCCCAGTGCTGGGGATCACAAACGACCCCACAGACGCTGTGAGTCCAGTCGCCGCGAGGGCGAGCATGGCCGCTCGTACACCTAACGAGACACGATTGCCTTGCGTGAGAAGCTGCTGAACCACCAGGGCTACGACATTTGCGGCGTCAAACTGCTCCTGGATTGTCACGAGCTTCAACTGGGTCAGCGTCGTGGATGCACGGGACGAGAGCACGTGTTCGGGATCCGGAGAGCTGCTGCTTATCTGAGCTGGAACGAGCTTGATCTTGCAGCGATAGCTGATGCAGTGAACCGTGCTTGACTTGCTGCCCTCATTCTTCATCACAGCTAGTCGGCGGTACAGATTTCGACCGAGAACAATCATCACCGTCGCCCACGTGTTCACGAGCGCAACCTCAACGGACAGCGCGTGATTGTTCGCTCGGAAGATCACAAACTGGCTTGCCTTGTCGATCAGCTCGTAGAAGACAAACGTTACCAGCACGAGCGCGAAGACGAGCATCGCTGCTGTCGCGTTCATGTAGTGGCGCGCAGCCGCCACGTCGGCGTCGACGAGGATGCAGCTCTGGAAGCCGATCCACATCCCAGGCATGAGCCCCCCTCGAGGATCTCCGAGGTACAACCCGAGCAGTGTCACGGACAAGACGTTGGCGAACGTGAAGAACCAGTACTCGTACGTGTGATGCAGGAGGTTCACGATGTCGCTGCGCAGCAACGTGAGCCGCACTAGGCATCCCGGGGTACCCAGCGTGAGCGCTATCAAAGCACACCAACGACCCGGTTCTGCCTTGAGAAAGACGCCCAAGAAGTCGAGCACGAGCGAAACATACACGCCCAGCAGTAGAGGCTTGTGGAAGCGCCGCATGAAGAGACTCCACTTCTTGGCGAGCCATGGGTGCATCCAAGTGCTCCGGATCGATCTGGACATGTCGACGACAGGCAACGGTCTGCTCTCGACGATTTCATACACGATATCTCG
This sequence comes from Globisporangium alternatum, assembly GCA_023334315.1. Lineage (NCBI taxonomy): Eukaryota > Oomycota > Peronosporomycetes > Pythiales > Pythiaceae > Globisporangium > Globisporangium alternatum. Next base: position 4,241 of record JAASGT010001178.1, on the reverse strand, counting down.
ATCATGATGCTCATGACCTCCTACCGCGGCGACCCGAGACATCCAGGCGCTTCTCGTGATGTCGGTGCGCTCGTGAAGAAGTGATCAATGATCGATCGGTCGTGCTGATCGATTGAGGAGAACGTACAAGACACCAAGTCGCTAAACTTAGTTGTTGGTCATTCAGGCTGCCGACCAGGAATACTCGGTCACTTTCGTCTTGAGATCGTGCAAGGAGAGCGACCAGTCGGTGCATCTGGACGCGTCGAAGCGAAACGAAGAGACCCCACCGTTGGAGCATACCAAGAATCATCGAAGAGTCTGATCAACCAGGAAATGAAGGATGCCGTCAATTCATCCACCCGCAAGGTGACCGTTAGTTACGAGTTCGACATGGTACAACTCTTCAGCGCTGCACTGCACCTATCCACAACCCGATACGTGCTCGCTCTTGACACCAAACGCTTCTATCTCAGCGTCTGCAGCGGGGCTGACTGATGGTGGAAGCATCGTTCTCAGTGAGCGGATGTTGCCTTCGAAGGCTATGCCGCCGTGCAAGATGATCAGCTCATCGCCGCGCTGTCTCGGGATGCGCCAGAGGACACGACACGACCAGCTAATGAGAATCGCCAAGCGACTCAGCAGCAGCACCACCATGCGAACTTGGATCGCGTGGCCCCACAGCTTCACATCGTAGACGGTCCGGCCCTGGAGATCGACACCGGTGTCGAAGATCAGACAGACCACGACAAGGATTTGTGCCACGACGAAGAGTACGACCACGATGACGGCGAGCCACATGCGAATGCCCAACTAGTTCTTGATCACCGGAGTGATGGCGTCAAGCGTCAGCACCCAGTGCATCCATAACAGACTTGCAGCGACGCCATAGCAACGGCGATCCCAATGCAGGAGATCGCACATACTTAGGTGCGCAAACGTGATCTGGAGCGACAGGAACGCGAAGTCAAACGAGAGCAGAATGTGCCACAGCAGCTGGCTGATCAGGATCAATGACTGATGTTGTTTTACCAGAGACGTCCACGTCTTCCCAAAGTGCTCACTGAAGTACACCGAGCAAATGGATCTCGACATGTCAATGACCGGCAGCGGCGCGCTCTCGACGATCTCGTAGATGAACGACTTGACGTTGGCAGATGTGTGCGAACTCGGAACGGACGGCACAATCATGATACCGGCGGTAGCGGCGGTGGTGGCGATGGAGGAATCGCCAAATGAGGGCGTCGTGACCGATGAGAGCGGAAAGAACCAGAACCTCAACTTGCGAGCTAAGTTTACCGGAGAGTCAGCCTGACCATTCTGTTTCTCGAGCTATGCTCTGGTGGCAGGAGTCGCGAACCTGACAATTTGAGTGCACCAATCGAAAGCTCACGAGCGCCACCACGTCGCCACCGTGTCCACACACCGTGGGGATCTCAAGTCGGGCGAACTCAAATGCAGGACGAATCACATCGAGAAAGCGAGAATGGATTATCGAACTGAGATGCGCTTCTTCGCGGCTACTCTCCCAAACTCAGTCATGTACGTCGACTTGGCGCGGAAGATCGTCGGCTCGGGAGGGTATCGCGGGCACATCAGCAGCAGATTCGCGGTGCTCTGGGGCTGTGGGGAGATCTTCACGCCAGTCGTTTTTGGTTTTTCGTGCACGAATCGCGTCTTGGCGGCTGAGCTCTGAAGCTCCGAGCCCGCTCTGGTGATGTCGCATGACCGATTCGGTACTTTTCGGGCCGCGCTCGCTTTGCAAGTCACCTTGTTACTTGCTACAGGCATGACAGCAGCAGCAACAGGGGGAACGGACACGATGACGTCAGTTTGGCTACTCGACTCCAATTTGGGCAACTGGAGAACGCGTGCACAGGGGTCTAACTCTGTCTGAATCGCTTCATCCCTCGTGACTCGCAGATTCGCTGGGCCAGCGTTCTGAGCAATTGAAGATGCGCGCGCTGCCGCTGCAGAGCTCACGCCAATTGAAGACGCGCCTGATTTCACAGGGTGCACATGTAAGTGTTCACCTAGAAACTCCCGTGCAGACTCTTTCGCGACGCGAAGAGCCGACGACGCGCTGAGAACATAGCGACGCTCACAGTTTGTACCTGACCCTGCCGCCGCGTCGAGCACTTGTCTCGCTTTCAAATCGTCAGCAGCCGTCTGGAGCGTAGCGTCAGGGTGGATCCACGCGTTCGCATCACTATACGAAGTCCGATAGCGAAGATTCACAGTCGGAGGTTGATTGTGACGCTCCGACTTCTGCTTGTGTGTCTCCGCCGCCATAGAGAAAATTGAAGGCTGGGGCTGGGGAGTAAAGCGCTTAGAGGAAACTTTGGGAGGTGCAGATGTTGCCGCTCGAGCTGGTGGCATTGCGCCACGGCCTCTCACGTACTGCGATCCCCAGTGGCGATCAGTACCAGGCTCGTCGCTGCGTCGCTGCTCAGTTGCCGCAGAGGCCAGCACCGGAATTGAGTTCACATACAGAGGCGCTGGATCCTGGAAGGAGACACTGGTGTCAAGATCACGTGAGCTCTTCACGGTATCTCGACCCTCAACAGTGCTGGAGGAAGAGCTGGGGCCACGGTAAGCGAGTTTGTTTAGGAACTTGTGCGTCTCCTGGCGTAGCTCCTCAATCCTTGCAGCTGCCACGTGACCCTGCATTAACGTTAAATGAGAGAGCCCTGGTCAGTCTCAGGCATACTATATATGAGTATATAGTGATCGACAAGAGTGAGGAAGAGCCCTTGTATCCGAACACGTACATCGCCAGGGGCGCTGTCGTAATGCCGCTTGGTCGCACCACGTTGGCTCTGCGAGGTTTCGTCGCCAGCATGACTGAAATGGCGCTTTCCAGCACCAATAGAGCCCAGTGGTGCTGGCGGCAGCACAGTCGGGTGCACTGGCAACAGCTGCGTCTCTTTCTACATTCACACATGCAAGCGCCAGCAGACACAAAGTATCAACAGCCATGCGCAGGTTTTACACAAATACAACACACATGCTAGCCACGAGACGCTGTCTCACCTGCTCCAGTGCATGCACCGCAGCGCTGTTGTGACTACTGTTGCTGCTGTTGCTGCGCTCTTTTGGCCACGCAAAGTTCACCGGCACGTTCACGTGTGTCTTGCTTGCGACGCCCGCGGGCTCGATTGGGTGCGAGGGCCAGTCGGGCAGCCCGTCGTGATGCTCCGTCTGGTGCTGGTGCTGCTCGGCGAGCATGTCCTACAACCGCAGCAACCACACACAGACAGACGTCACACCAGGTAAAGTACAGTAAGCCACAGCTCAGTTGCCATCGTTTTTCATACGCACCAGTTGGTCGAGCGTGTTCGACACCTTCCACACGGGATGCGCGTGTTCGTCGTGCTCGCGTGCGTCCATTCTCGTTAGTAACCAACTGGCCTACCTACTGCTGCTGTTGTGTGGAAAAGCAAAAAAGGATTGCGTTGTGTGTACTTGGTCACTAAAATGGCTTCAATCTCGGGCGAGTGACATCTTCTAGAAAGCCTTTTCAACAGCAGTCAAGGCTGCTATGATACGAGACAGTCGTTGGAGACAAGCTTGCCTTGTGCTTTCTGCTGCGAGTGGTGCCTCGTAATGCTGTTCACTCACTCCCTCTCGTTTGTGAAATCTGCATGGATAGACTACGTTGCCACGTACTGTTCTCATGTTGTTACAAGGCGTCGTCCATCTCGCCAACCGTTCTCGAACGAGCGACATCAATCAGTCACTAGGACAACAATGCTATGACGAATGAATCTACGCATACCAGACGTGCACCAATACCAACTTGCTCTCCCTCTCAGTATCTGCTCGCACCGAAAATCTTCTCCAGCTTCTCCAGCTGCTCGGCACGCGCGACCTCGGCCTTGGTGTTGTCGCCAATCAGGCGCAGCACTAGGGCGCTCAGGATAAAGTAGACGATGCAGAGCGGCGAGACCTGCGCGGTTGTGAACTTCTTCTCGAGCAGCAGCAGACAGCTGAACCAGATGATGAAGTAGCTGCCCGTGAAGAACATAGAGTTGCCAAACGACTTGGCGCTGCCGCGAATGATGTACTCGCGCGTGCTCAAGAATGAAGCAGATCGCCTCAGAAGATTGCCAACTTACCATGAGATGCCAAAGTACCAACACGACTACGTAAGCAATCTTTTGTTTATATTGCGGGTCATGTGCTCTAAGTAAACTTAAAGGACCCGACACCCTCGGAGTAGGCATCTCCTGTCACCCGAGCTCGAAGAGCCCAAGTGAGTA
>JAASGT010001177.1:0-10534 GCA_023334315.1 Globisporangium alternatum | reverse complement strand
TGGAGAACCGAGGTTACCACCCGACGCACACTGATAGTAGAATTTCATCTGAGTAGGAGCAATCGCGTTTACACCAAGTTGGAATTTATTCAAAGCTGAATTTGCACAATCGATTGGATGACGGTCTAGATATATAGGATCGCCGTTTCCATAATCGTTCCATCCAGTGTTCGTTTCGGGTAGAGTTGCAAATGGAACGATCGTTGCTGCATAAGCAGCAATCTTTTCAGCAATTGCTTTTGCAGCATCAGCAATAGCTTTTTTAGCATCAGCAAGTGCCTTTGCGGCATCAGCTGCCTTTTGGGCATCAGCAGCTTTTGCGTCAGCAGCAGCTTTTGCGTCAGCAGCTGCCTTTGCGTCAGCAGCGGCCTTTAATTCAGCAGCAGCTTTTGCGTCAGCAGCGGCTTTTGCGTCAGAAGCAGCCTTTGCGTCAGAAGCAGCTTTCGCGTCAGCAGCAGCCTTATCTGCAGCAGCCTTTGCGTCAGCGGCAGCCTTCGCGTCAGCAGCAGCCTTATCTGCAGCTGCTTTTGCGTCAGCAGCAGCTTTTGTATCAGCAGCAGCCTTTACCTCAGCAGCAGCTTTTGCGTCATCAGCTATCTTTGCGGCATCAGCTGCCTTTTTTGCGTCAGCAGCAGCCTTTGCGGCATCAGCAGCAGCCTTTGCAGCATCAGCTGCCTTTTTTGCATCAGCGGCAGCTTTTTCGGCATCAGCAGTAGCCTTTGCGGCGGCAGCTTTTGCGTCAGCTGTCGCATTAGCGCTAGCAAAAGCATTTGCGTCATCAGCTGCCTTTTTGGCATCGGCAGCAACCTTATCAGCAGCAATTTTTGCGTCATCAGCTGCCTTTGCGATATCAGCTGCCTTTGTGGCATCAGAAGTAGCCGTTGCGGCGTTGAAAGCAGATATTGTGGCATTGGAAGCAGAATCTGTGGTAGCGGTAGTAGTATCAGTAGGATCCTTTGCAGCGGTATTTTGAAAGCAAATAATCGTTATGGCGGCGGCAACTACTAATAAGAGAAAGATCCCAACCCCAATGAATACACTAGTCCCACTAGCCATAGTTACTATACTAAACTTTTGAAAAAAATGGATGACGTATCGAATTACTCTTCGTCGCTATCAGTTGCTTTTCAATGCACTCTCGTTGAACGAACGATTGCGATAATTGAATCCTTTGCTGAGGCGAAAGTTCTCATCAACAAGATCGTCCTTAGACAATTCAACCAATATGTTGTCTTCTGTTGAGTAGTAAACTTTCTTGAGATTTAGATTGTCAATGTTGTTTCTGATGAAACGTATGCAATTAAGGCAACACTTCGAGTTGCCCATGATACCAGTCCGAGACATCTTGACAACGATAAGAGCTTTCTTATTTTTGTTGATTGATTTTGATTTGTAGTAGTGAACAATGGACTGCACTTCGGCGTGAATTGAAAACGGAAACGAATCTGATTTGAAGTAGATATTAAAGTCGTAGCACAATACTTTATTGGTCTTTAAATCTAAAATAAATGAGTAGTGTTTGTTGATGTACTTGTTGTATTCTAGATTGAATTTAACATTTCGCTTTATGTTATCCGGAAGAATCACTCCAAGTGAATCAAACATAGCCTCAAGGTTTCTGATAGAATCTAACATAATGTTATACTACATGTTAGAACGATCAATTTTCATAGTATTGATCTGACTGAATCCGTACTCAATATAGCAATGAATACGTTTGAGCAATTACTATTGACTTATCCATCGGCACCATGGGATTGGCGCCTTGTATCCATGAAAGTTTCCTTTCAATTCATTTTGAGTAATTCCATTTTGCCATGGGTACCGCTCTACGTTTCAAAGAATAGTAATATTACTGAACGCGATATCAAAGAGCATCCCGAATACCCATGGATTTACGAGGGTCTATGTAGCAATCCGAATTTATCATTTGACTTTCTGAATGAAATCATCATAAAACAAGAAGCGGTACATCGCGTAGACTGGGATTTGCTGTCGGCTAATCCAAGTATCACTATGTTGGATGTGATTAATAATCCAACGTATAACTGGAATGTTCGTTACTTGTCTGCCAATCCAAATCTGACAAGCAATTTCATTTTGAACGAAGGAAGTAAATTTGATTGGTTTGTACCATTTGTATCATCCAATTCCGGAATCACCACGAGAGATATTTTGAAATCAACACTCAGGTCAGTCTTTGATTGGGATTACCGAAACCTGTCTGCCAATGTGAATCTTCCAATTGTTTATGTGAACGATAATCTAGATCAACCGTGGAACTATCACTCGATTAGTGTGAATGCATCGTTGATGGACATTCAAATGTTTCATCAAATTAAATGGGAACCAGTCGGCCTATCAATGAACCGCAACATTACGTTTGAATATGTAAAGGCTAATCCAAACATCAATTGGCACGTATATGCCTTGTTGTCAAATGTTCCATTTCAAACTATTATGAGCAACTATGAATGGTTTGCTAATAAATTAAATGAACCCTTAGAACCGTATCTGTGTTTGAATCCAACTATCACACCAACATGGATCGCGCGTAACAGACTGTCTATTGACTGGAAGAAGCTCTCGTACAACGCGCTCAAATAAAAATAATAAACTTTAATAGTTGCATCATGGCCGGTTGCTTGATCCGTTAGGGTTAGGGTAAAGTCATTCCATTTCTTGAGTTGAACCAGGCAGCCGTCATTGCCGACTGTCTTTTCGGTTCAAGACGCCCGCGCATCCTCAGCGGTCTTTGTGGTCCCAGCAATGCGTTTGATGCTGAGTTCGGCCAGTTCGTTTCAGCGTCATTTGATATCGGGAGCGCATTTTGGAAGGATGGGTTCAAGCCGATGAAGGACAAGGCGCTGTTCGGGACGGCAATGGGAAAGCTATTGTAATCGTTCATCAACGGCACGTCGATTGACCTCAGCACCATTCTCAAGCTCAAAGCTGTCTCAATCACTGGAATGCGCTCAGCGACGCTACCCATGGATATCGGTCTCTGTGTCGCCAATCTTAGTCAGCCAGCATCGACCAACGTTTCCACCTACTTGTTACTCTTCCCCCAGTCTTCCGAGTGGAATTGGCGAGCAACGATGGGAGCTGTCATGTGCAAATCATGAGCGGAATGATGGTTCCTGCTTTGACGAACTAGACTGGTGACGCTGCCGACGTGTATCTGCCAGTTGAAGTGAGTAGCGGCAGCCAATCACTTTGCAGGGAACTTTCCACAGGATCTCAAGTTCAAGGTTTTATGGATTGAACCATAGTGTACCCAAGGTTATATTCATAAAACCTCTAGGACCCCTTGAGGCTAATTAGGAGTGGCGACAGGAGGCACACCATCATTTCAGTTCAGTCGCAAATTTACTCTCGGATATCATCATCACACCTGGATCCATGTCGACGTTTTTTGGCATTTTCTTCTAGTGGGCCAGGTCATGAAGCCATTCTAAAAAATCTGGTCCACTAGAAGAAAGTGCCAAAAAATGTGACATGTATTCAGGTGTGATGGTGATATCCAAAAAATGATGCTCACTATTCTTTTTTACGCCAATACTTTGTGCTACTGTTTCTACATATGTCCGCCATAGCTCTTTTTTATCACTACTTTCAGCAAATCGTTGAACATATGCTCAAGTCCAAACATGCCGAATGGCTAATTTTTGGTTCAACAGTTCACATACTTTTTTCCAATTTAGACAAAAAAAGTCAAAGATTGTTAGATGTTTTAGATGACAGTTTAGCTTAAACTTTCTTTAAAGTCTTCTTTGTAGCTTTTTTTGGCGTTTCAGTAGGTACTCCGGGAGGAGCTTCACCAAGCGCTTCGGCAATCGCTTCGATAGGCGCATCAGCAAACGCCCCGGTAGGCTCTCCAGCAGGTGTTCCGGCAAACGCTCCGGTAGGCTCTACGGTAGGTGTTCCGGCAAACGCTCCGGTAGGCTCCTCGGCAAGCTCTTCGGTAGGGTCCTCATCTTCCTCCGGAACTCCCTTAAGATCTTCAAGGCGAGCCTGAATGACATCTAAGATGACAACAACGTCTTCATCGTTTGAATGGATATGGTCTTGAAGAATAATTTTCGTCGCAATAAGAGCTAGACGCTCATTGACAGTCTTGCTATTGGCGGTCTGAAGAAGAGACTTGATGACATTAGTGTATCGGTCAAGTACTTGATAGATAACGTCATTGAGTAGAGAAGTAATCTCCTTTCCAAGTAGCAGACCCTTGAAACGCTCATCGCGGGATACAATCTCCTTAAATGTGTTTGAGATGTATTGAGAGAGACGCGGCTTAGATACCTTAACATCTTCTACGTCCTCGGCGGACGCATCTTCAATTACCTCAGCCGTCTCTTCTGGCATCTCTTCAACCACAAGATCGGCAGTTGGGTGTAGAGAATCAAATACTGCGCGAGTGTTCATGTAGAGTCCAGCCATTAGCTTCGTTTGAAGTTCGGTCCATGGGATATGAGCAACCTTAGTAAGCTTCGCCTTCTGAGACGCGCAGCTATCACAAGTGTGTACAAGCAGCTCTCGTACCATAAGGTTGATAGCATGCGTTACAGCTTCGTATGCAAACCGACTAAACTTGAACTTCATACTTGAAGAAATGTCTTTTAAGTTCTTGAGTTCATCTGTGCTTTCAGCGACCTTAGCCTTAAGAGCATCAGATGCCTCATCGTCAAGGTATCGCTTTGTTTCAGTCTTGCATTCTTCCAGAGCTTCAAATTCTTCAGAAGTCAACTCTGGCTTCAAAGCTCCCTCTTCGAGAGGTGCAAGAAGCTTCTTGATAATAGTAATCCAAGTCTCAACCTTACCATTAATCTTGATGTCAGCAAGGTACTTCTTGATGTGGATAGTTCCGACAATCTTACGAGGATCAACTACCTTGTCTTTGATGGTGCCAGTGGACGCCATTACAATGGCGCTCATATCTTCAGCCGGGAGGTTGACATAAGTGTTAACTACTTTCGTATTCTTACGGACCATTGTTGATTGACTAAGTTTGGTGAACGTTGCGGGATGATCTGTTCAGTATGTATATACTCGTACAAGCAAAGCTTAGGATCAACTCACTTTTCTAAGCACCAGAGTGTTTTAGATTAACGTTTAGCTTCAATTTTTACAACGTAAAAAAAATACAGCTTATAGTTTCTTTGAGAATAAATAAACTAGACTCGATCCATATACGACGTAAAATCGTTGTCAGTGTCTCTTTCAAACCAATCTACGTTTTCATAATGATTCAGTAGTGGTTGATGTATGGTGACTGACATATAATAATCTTGGTTTGTTCGTTTCATATCAATTACTCTCTTGGCTCGCTTGCCTTTTGCCATCTCCATCTGATGCATTGAATCAATGTGTGGACCTTGCTTTAATCGTTTTTGCAAAAATGCTCGGTTTTGCAGAAATGCTTTCACAGCATCTATTGTCTTATCACTCATGTTTGTATATTAAAGGCAAAAAAAGAAACTCAATTCACCTGAATGCGAATTTTTTCCAGTTCTTCAACGTACACTAGCGCACCTTCTCGCATTTCAGTCATTTGCATGAAGATGCATTTGTAGAATTCATGAGTTGATTGAAATGACGCTTTGTATTCACATAAGATTTCTTTGTCTTCAGCGCTGACATAAGAGTTCGATAAGTACTCATCTGCTTTTGAACAAATGTTCATGATCAAATTATCGAGCATTTCCATCCATACCATGACTGAATTGCTGTTATGAATTTTATCTTCCATGTCAGTTTGCATCTGCGCAATCAATGCGTGTAGATAAGCTTGATCATCTAGCTCCAATTTGCTTACTTCGTACGCACAGAACAAGTCTTCTATCTCATCAATCTTGCGAAGTAAACACTTTTTAATGGCAATCAAAGCATTTGTTTTTTTGCGATTGCTTTCAAGAACAGCGAGAGTGTTATTGAAGTGATTTTTTGAATCGGCAATGAACGAGTTGATTTCAATTGAAATAATAGCCGTGTGCATGTGATTCATTGAATTCATTGTCGTGGTATATCTATTTGGAACATCTGCGATTTTGCGCGTTTATTCATGTGAATCTGCAGTGTCTTTCTCCATGATCTCCATGATCTTATCAAGGGTAGTAAACACTCCGTCCAGCTTTGTATTCTTCTTTGGCATTGAGTTGGCTTGCTTGCGGAAGTGGAAGATAATTCGTTTGAACTGGCCTAGCGTTGTTGTGTCTATGTGCAAATCGCTGCTAATGTCATTAATGAAGTTTTCAAAGATGACTGCTGGGTTACCTGATGCTACAAAGTCCTTGTAGTACGAGCTCATACCGTTCTTCAACATGTCAACGCTATTTTCAATAAGTCTGAATGCCTTGTCACATCGCGGAACCTGCTTTTTGGCAGCTGTAATAGCTTTAATAATCAACTCCGAAAGTTTGTCAATATCAACGTCGGGACTTGTAACAATACTATAAATGTCCTGCGTTGTAATATACAGCATATTGCACATGACTAAAATGTATTGCTTACACCCATCCAGTTCATCCTTCTCTGGAAAGTTCTCTTCCAAGATATGAGTGAATAGGTGCTTGAAATTGATCTTTGCAAAATCAAATACGTAAAAATCTTCGCCGACAGATCGCTTGATGAATTTGTCAGACAGCGAGCATCTATCTTTGATACAATCTTCACCTTGACGCAGGGCTTTGCATACTTTCAGATACTCTTCTACTGCAAACGAATCTTTTAGTGCTTGGTAGATATGTACCAAGTTGTCTTCAATGTCTACTTCAATATATTCATTTACTTGATTAACAAACTCAACAAGTTGCCTCACTTCGCGATCAAAGAATGGATCCATTCCGATTTTAGTATGTAGACGATCCAGAATTGCTTCTTTGAACTTCAAAACAAGTTTGTTGCATCGGATAATATCATTCTTCAAACGCTCATACTTGTCTTTGACAATATCTGGATCAAGCTTCGTTGGATCACCTGTCAGCTGTTGAAACATGTCGAGCAATTCGCTCTGGTCAATGTCCACACCCGACGTAATGGTTTTATATTGTTTGCGTCCTTTAGTCATTGAACACGATCCTGATGTATTAGCCTTAAGAGTATAAACTAACGCTTTCTATACATATTCTGTTGAACAATCAGATACGCGTCGATAAAATGGATGAACAAGTACGAAAGTACAATACTCAAATCAGAGAACTGCTTGATTTAATCAGCGCAGAGCTTCCAAACAGTACATTGGTAGATGTCATTCGACGCCGATTCCGAGTCGCTTTATCCATTGATCGAACATATATCTTAGAGGAGACCAGTCCAGAAATGCTGCTCTACCGGGATATTATTGCAGAAGGTAAATACGATGAATTGATTTATAAGAATTGGGAGGAAGAAATTGAGAAAAAGGACGGAGCGCTGATGCATGAAGTGGATAACAATTCGCTTCGGGATATGATCGGATTACTGAGACAGGTATGGGAGAGCTATGACGAAGAGCAAAAAAACTATATTCAAAAGGCTCTGAGGAAGTTACTCTCATACTGCATCAAGTATCACAAGGCGAAGGCTGAAGAAAGCTTACGAAAGTAGTTGCAAGTCAATAACAAAATGATACATCTTCAAAAGCAATCAAGAGCTACGTCATTGTTCCATATTAATTTCCGATTCTTTTTTGACTGAGCTACGACTTCAAATGTAGAGCGGTCGCAAGTCTGGCGGGTATTGTATCATCTTGCACACGGGACAGATGTGACTCCCTGACAAAGCGTGCGCAATACACGATCGGCAAAAAACGTGACCGCAATACGTCGATACGATGTGCTCGGGCGGGTTCCTCAAGCAAATTGGGCACGTGAGGATGGTTCCGACCGTCTCGGACTTGGTTTCTTCTTCGCGAGCTGGCACGCGTTCAGCCTTGGATCCCGCGAGGTTGATTCGGATCATCCTGTCTGCGTTCAGGATCGTGACATCAACCTTCTGACATGAATCCGGTGATGGTGTAGTGTCGATTGCGATCCTGGTTGCGTGGCTTGGCGACCCGACAGTTGCCATCAGCGCTCTCGATGTTTCACTGTCTTGGATATCTTGATCGATCTGCTCCATGGTTCTGCCGTCCGAATTGCTCTCGATGTTCACCGACAAGCTCTCCAAGTGCATCTGCACTGCGCAGTTGTCTCTGAGATTCACGGTCGCGTGATAGTCGATTGGGCTGGACGTCGCACCATCCGCAACTACTTCATCGCGGCTCCTCTTCCCTTGGCGCGGCCACTCCAACGCAGCTGCAGATCGCGTTCTCTCGGGCCGTTCATTAGCCGTGTAATGCCCACCGCATGACGTACAATACGGACCCCAAGCTCGATCTGATCGAAAGCGAGGACAGCGTCTGGACTCGCACGGTAAGTCTTCGTTATAGAAGCATGTACACGGTGGACTGCGGGGTCCGGCTTCTCTTGTGCCTTGATCACTCATGACAAATTCGCAAATGACGATCCGCTCGTTGCAGGCAGTGCTGTCGGTGCACCTTCCTCAACTGTCATAACGGAGCGAGCACCTTCCTCAACTGTCATAAAGCAACGAGCACCTTCCTCAACTGTCATAAAGCAACGAGCACCTTCCTCAACTGTCATAAAGCAACGTATCGGTACATATCGAGCTGCGCTTTCAGTTTAGATAGATCTATGCTCATCTATATTTTTTTGTAAATGGATTCAAAGTGGGCCAATGTCAAGCCGACAAAAAAACATAATGTGTAGTCTTTTGAGATCTGAAGACACGCGTAGTATGAAAACTCAGTTCATGTAGTCTTCAATGTTGTTTCCATCATCGAGCCACTTCTGGATGCGGGATGGGTGGTATAAGTATTCGTGGAGTTGTATTCTAACAAGACTGCTAAGCGTCAACCTGGCACATCGCGCACACTCGTCTCCCTTCAGACAACCAGCGCTCGATACACTCACGGTGAAATACAGAGTAGCAGTTTTGCGCTGGGCATCCCTCGCTACCGTTTTCAAAGTCGCCATAACAAATGGCACACTCAGGATTTTTTGTTTCATCATCAAGCCACTGCCGGATGCGAGACGGATGGTGCGCGGCTGCGATGATGGCTTGATTGAGAGGCGCTCGTTCGTTGCGGATCCGTCCGAAGTCGTATTCGAAGAAGGGAGTCTTGCAAAATCGTTGCCAATCGATCCTGTTTTGATTGGCAACAAGCAATTCAATTGCTCCAGGGTTCTTCGAAAGCTCATCCCAATCGATTTTGTCTTGGTTGACAGCCAGCAACTCGATCGCCGCAGGGTTTACCGAAAGTGCATGCCAATTGATTTTGTCTTGATTGGCAGCCAGTAGCTTGATTGCCGCAGGGTTCTTCGAAAGCACATGCCAACAGATCTTGTCTTGATTCGCAGTCAGCAACTCGATTGCCGCAGGGTTAAACGAGAGCCAGTTCCACTTGATCTTGTCTTGATTGGTAGCAAGCAACTCGATTGCCGCAGGGTTAAACGAAAGCCAGTCCCAATCGATCTTATTTTGATTGGCAGTCAGCAACTCGATTGCCGCAGGGTTTACCGAAAGCTCCCACCAATTGATTTTGTCCTGATTGGCAGTCAGTAGCTCAATTGCTCCAGGGTTTTTTGAAAGCTCGTCCCAATCGATTTTGTCTTGGTTGACAGCCAGCAACTCGATCGCCGCAGGGACGCTCGAAAGTCGGTCCCAATCGATCTTATCTTGATTGGCAGTCAGCAACTCAATCGCCACAGGGTTATCCAAAAGCAGCACCCACCAGATCTTGTCTTGATTCGCAGTCAACAACTCGATTGCAGCAGGGTTGCTCGAAAGCGCTCTCCAGTCGATCTTGTCTTGATTCGCAGTCAGTATCGCCTCATAGATAGAATGCATCTTCACGTAGTTGTCGTCGTACTTGAGAGCCATGATTGCTGAGTGAAGAGACTTGATTGGTGGATGTGGTGCTATTTTAGTATCAATGATATGCGATTTTGACCTCACGTTGTGAAAGTATAAAAAAAGTAATGGTACTCTGAGAGTACATGTACTATGAAAATCCTACGTAAGTGGAGTAATATAAATGCAAACGTCAACTCAGTTCATGTAGTCTTCAATGTTGTTTCCATCATCGAGCCACTTCTGGATGAGGGATGGATGATGCGCGGCTGCGATGATTGCTTCATTGAGAGGCGCGCGTTCGTTGCGGATACGATCGTAGTCGTATTCCAGAAACGGAGTCTCGCAAAACTCTTGCCAATCGATCCTGTTTTGATTGGCAGCAAGTAAATCGATTGCTGCAGGGTTGCACGAAAGAAACTTCCAATCGATTTTGTCTAGATTCGCAGTCAACAACTCGACTGCAGCAGGGTTGCTTGAAAGCATCTTCCAATTAATCTTGTTTGGATTGACAGTTAGCAACTCGATTGCAGCAGAGTTTCTCGAAAGCGCCCACCAATCGATCTTATCTTGAATCGCAGTCAGCAACTCAATTGCCGCGGAGTTGATCGAAAGCATAGCCGAATCGATTTCGTCTGGATTC
>JAASGT010001176.1:0-10542 GCA_023334315.1 Globisporangium alternatum | reverse complement strand
ATTATCAGAGGCTTGTGAGCGAGCCTAGAACGTCAGGAGACAGAGGATCACGAGGCTCCCGACCACCAGCAGCAGGCGCGAGAGGAACGCCTGCTGCATCTGCTGGCGCGCCTCCATGGGCGTCAGCGGCGTGCCATCCGGGCGGTGCGTGCCGGCACCAGGCGGTAGCTGGTCATACACCAATTGAGAATAGGCCGTGAGCGAACATCACGGACGAAGAAATGCATGAATGCTGAAGACTGCGTGACGTACGAAAGGGATGCCGAAGAGCGCGGGGAAGAACCCGATCGTCGGCGACATGGAGAACGCCGCTCCGCCCTGGTTGTTGTTAAACACACCAAACTGCAATCACAGTACACAGCGAATTGTCAGCGACATGACACAAACTCAGGTCATGTCATCAAAACAGAAATGTACCTGTCGCGGTCGGCGGCGGCGGAGCACCTCGGCGTCTGGACGTTGACCGCGCGGGCGGCTCGGGACACCATTTTCGCTCATTTCCTGCGTTCTAATGTTTTCCAACAGACTGGCGTGAGCATTAGGAGCTAAAGCTTGACTGGGCAAGACGTCGCACTGCACGTACCGTGGATCCGCAGATTCGGCGCCGCGGCCGTACACGGGAATGACGTTCTCGACGCTGATGCCGGCCTTGCACACTGGACACTCGGATCGAGACTCCATCCACTACATATTATCGCAGAATGGTCAATTAGCGTCAACGTGCAAGTCCCAGACGAACTTTGAGCAAATGCAGGTCGTACTTGATAGAGACATGGCCAGCTACATCGACATATGCGGGCACATGCATCATTGTCAGTAAGTGTGAGTCAAGTTCAATGCAAACGTTGCCATTCTGCATAAGAGCTCGCCGCCGCACCAGTAGAGATGGCCGCAGAGCGTCACGACAGGACTGGAGACCGTGTCGAGGCAGATGTTGCAGTCGAACGTGGGCTTTGCGGTAGCAGTTGTGGGGGCAGCCGTATGCACAGGTGAAGACGCAGCATTTCGTGGTGCTGCTGCATCGTCTTGAGCGCTGCTGCTGCTAGCGCCGGTACCAACAGCTGACGGCGCAAACCAGCGGCGTGGGGCTTCGTCTGTCATCTTTCTGAGCTTTCTGAGCTCATCAGCATCTAAATCGTTCATATAAGTTTCCTTGCTTAGATAATCACTCCATACTTGATATTCTGTGATTGTATAGTAAAACAATTTGCTGCTAATAAAATGAGTTGTGACAGAAAACCCACGATCAAAGTGGACTTCAACCATACAAATGACTTGTTCATTTCGAATCGCCTCAGCGGGTTTCCTGTCACGGGTTCAAAAAATAAACTGACAGGAAACCCACTTTGCAGTTTCACTTCGAGTATACAAAAAGAAAGATCACAATCGAATGCTGCTCTAAATGTTCCTGTCACAACTTGTTTTTATAGCAGCAAGTTTTCTTTACCGAAATTATCATGTACTACCTCTGGTCCACATTAATAGGGACATATCATTTTAATATCCCTAATGATGTGGACCAAACGAAAAAAGATATGTCCCTATTAATGTGGACCAGAGGTAGTATTATGTATTATGTTGGAGAGGTGCAACAAACATCTACATTTCTGTTATTGGTAGATATGAGCTCTCCGATTCGTCAATACTGCAACTTAGCAAAATAAATTTGAGCTCGTACCTAATTGAAGTTACAACATTCTCTCACATATCAATCTCCCAGTTTTGAGTTCATAACACTCACTACCGTTTGTTTCAAATAAGTTCGATTTTGGTTCCGTCAAACACAGACCATGTTCAACTTGGATGTGTAAACAACCAACAACCGCCCAAGCAAAAAGCGCTCTTCTTTATCAGGCGACGGGCGCACTTCTGGTCGCTCTCCAGTACGGATTTCGCAGTGCAGCACTCAAGTCAACACCCCCGTCACCACTCTCTCTCTCTATCACCATGGTACAGTCCCGCAAGATCGTGTGCAAGAAGCTCTCGACGAACTTCCGCGAGTGCACGGAGATCGTCAAGTTCGAGCTGCCGACGCTCAAGAGCGACCAGGTGCTCGTGCAGGTCAAGTACGTCGGCATTAACGCCTCGGACATCAACTACACCAACGGCGCGTACCTCCCGGGCGTGCAGCCGCCATTCGACTGCGGCTTTGAGGCTGGTGCGTTCTGTTGCTTGCTCTCGTTATGCGTGTATGTGTCGTTCTGTGATCTTGTACTAAACTCTTCTATGTGTGTGCGTGTTGCCACCAGTCGGCGTCGTCCTTGAGGTCGGCCCAGGCGTGAAGAAGCTCAAGAAGGGCGATGCCGTCGCCTCCATGTGTACGTTTACGTTTCTCTATGACGCGCATTGCTGTGTAGCTCTTCGTTATGAACAAACCCACATGACTGATCAATTCGCATTGCCTGTTTGTATGCTGCAGCCTACGGCGCGTTCGCCGAGCACATCGTGCTCAAGGAACGCCTGCTGATCAAGGTGCCGGCGGCCGTGCCGTCGATCCTGCCGATCACGGTGTGCGGCCTCACGGCGTCCATGGCGCTCGAGTACGTGGGTCAGATGACCCACGGCGAGACCGTGCTGATCACGGCGGCCGCCGGTGCGACCGGTCAGTTCGCCGTGCAGCTCGCCAAGCTCGCGGGCAACCACGTGATCGGCACGTGCAGCTCGGCCGACAAGGTGGAGTACCTCAAGTCGATCGGGTGCGACCGTCCGATCAACTACCGCGAAGAGAACGTCTTCGACGTGCTCAAGAAGGAGTACCCGCGCGGCGTGGATCTCGTGTTCGAGAGCGTGGGCGGCGAGATGTTCGAGACGTGCGTGAACAACATCGCCAAGAAGGGTCGCATCATCGTGATCGGCGCCATCGCTGGCTACCAGGACTCGACCACGTGGAAACACAAGGCGACGAAGGTGACGACGCCGCTGCCGTCCAAGCTGCTGGCCAAGTCCGCGAGCGTCCGCGGCTTCTTCCTCAACGACTACTTCCACGAGTCGCAGCTGCACACGCGCAAGCTCTCGATGCTCGTGCAGCAGGGCCTGCTGAGCGCCGGCGTGGACCCATCCAACTTCTTCGGGCTCGAGGACGTGCCCAACGCCATCGACTACATGTACGAGCGCAAGAACATCGGCAAGCTCGTCGTGGATCTCACCAAGAGTAACTCGACTGCGCGCCTCTAAGCATCAGGAGACGGCCAAAGTGTGACGCAGCACGCAACCTGCAAAGTGTCTTTGAAACCCGAAAGACGACCTGGCTATGAACCACAGTCACTCTGTAGCCATGTCAAAAGCTCATCGTAACCTCACAAAAATGAATGTTGCATTATCCTACGAGTTCCTCCGTTGGTTGCGTTACTTCACGTCTTAATACCCGTTGGTCCAGTCCACCGTGTAATTCATACCCTCACCTTTCAAGAACAGGTTGATGTTGTCGAAGAAGACGTCAGCCACGTCGTCCACGAAGCACTTGGCGGACACGTGCGGCGTGAGGAACACGCGCGGGTGGCTCCACAGCTCGCTCTCTTTGGGCAGCGGCTCGGTTTCGAACACGTCGAGCACAACTTTGGACAGCAGGCCGCCGTTCAGCGCACGCAGCAGCGTCTGCTCCGAGACCACGTCGCCGCGGCCCACGTTGATGAACACGGGCTGCTTCGCGGCGCACACGGCCAGGCTCGCCTCGGTGAGCAGGTACTTGGTGGCCGGTGTGCTCGGCAGGATGCTCACGATGTAGTCCGAGGTGCGGAGCACGTCCACCAGGTCGTTCGAGATGCGGTGCGCGCTGCTCTTCAGGTTCGCAGCATGGTCGCCATCAGTAACTGGACGCCGTTTGAAGCCCGTGACCTGGAAGCCTGCCTCCTTGAGCAGCCGGCCGATCGCCTGGCCGATCGCGCCAAAGCCCAGCACGCCCACGGTCAGCGCCTTGTAGGACCGGAAACTGAGCTCGCGCTTGGCGTACACGCCCTGCTCCTGAAACACCTTGGCCTCGATGAACTTGCGTTCGAGCGTGATGATCCACCCGAAGACGTATTGTGCCATGCCCTTGATCGCCCCCGCGCGCGTGAGCGTGAAGGAAGGAATTACCTTCTCCGCCTTACCCTCAATGACCTCTGGCGTGAGCAGTAGTTTGAGGTACCTGTCCACGCCGGCGTACGTGGCCTGTACCCACTGCACCTCCGTGAGCAGATGCTGCTTGTCGCGCGGCATCTTCGCTTCTCGGCTCAGCAGCAGCGGCGCAAGGTGGTGCGCGTCAGCGAGCACGACCGTCGCGTCCACGAGCACCTGCTCCTGCTCGGGTGTGAGCGCCCACTGCGTCTCCTGCGTCGTCTCGTTGAGCTCTGCGCTCTGGTTGGACGTCGGGTCGTTCGAGGCCGTCGGGAACTGTGGCAGCGGCATCTCGACGAACTGGAGCTTGCCCGTCCGCAGGAGCTCCGACGCCGGCGACGACTTCGCGAGCAAGCGGCGCTGCACGGCTTCCACGAGCCCAGCCTTGAAGGAGATCACGGGGATGCGTAGTATACGTCCATCGCCAATAGCTGCATCAGCAAGCGTGGGTGGTGGCGGAGTGTGGACCGTCATGAGCGCTGCTGCTTCGATCGCCTTCGCTTGACCTTCTCGGTCGCTTTTAAGAGCTTTTCGATAATCGCCACGCACATGGTCGACGTCAACTGTTTGTCAGACTCAGATTGACAATGTTTCATCAGATCTGAGTTGCGATCGCAAATCACTCAACACTCATCAGTCATTTCCAAGCAGCTCCACAGATCATCAAGCGAGCAGCTCCTAAAGCATGGCGGCGGCTTCTTCGACTGCGCGGCAAGTGTTGCGCGTGCCCGTGATCTCGTCCATCGAGGGCATGGGTGAGGCCGTGCGCCACAAGCTGCGCAGCTGCACGTCGCACGCGGCCGCGCTCTTCCGCGCACACGAGCTCGAGATCGTGGACGTGGCGCCGCCGGACGCGACGCAGACGTCGCTGCCCAAGCGCTGGGAACTCGACGCGCAGCAGCAGCAGCTGCTTGAGAGCGCATCCATTGTGCTTGCGGACGCGCACATGTTCGCGCCGCTGATCCTTACGCCCCGCGTCACGCTCCCCGCGCACCAGCACCAGCTCTTCAAGAGCGTCAAGTGGGTGCAGGCGACGTACGCTGGCGTGGAAGCCTACCACAGGCTGCTGACTGTCGCTAATGCGCCATCGCACCTCAGCAACATCACCAAGGATAACGAGCCGTCGTTCAAGGTCACGCGCGCCGGGGGCATCATGCCGACCGCCATGGCACAATACGCACTCGGGTGAGTCACTACCTCATGACACGCGATCGGCATTGAGTAAGACTAATGGTTCTCTCTCTGTGACTCATGTATACGATAGCTGGATCATTGCGCTCGAGCGCAAGTTCCTGGACGCCAAGAAGTTCCAGCAGCAGGGCGTGTATGCGCGCGCCGAGCTGGACTACCGGCCGTTTCGCGCGCTCACGGTCTCTATCCTGGGCTTCGGGGACATTGGCATGGGCATCGGCAAGCTGCTCAAGCTCGCGGGCTTCCAGGTCGTGGGCTTCAAGCGCCACGTGAGCGACGCCGACGCCGATGCCACCTTCCGCATGTCAGCCGACCGGGTCACGACGGATCTCCAGGACGCGCTCGCAGCCGCAGACTTCATCGTGAGTGTGTTGCCGAGCACGAGCGCCACGGTCCACCTGCTCACGCACGAGCGAATGGCCGTGTGCGCCGCCAAGAAGCCCGTGTTCATCAACGTCGGACGCGGTAGCGTCATCGCTGAGAGCACGCTCGTGGAACTGCTGGACGCTCACGTGCTATCGCATGCCGTGCTTGACGTCTTTGAGGTCGAGCCGCTGCCGAAGGAGAGCAAGTTGTGGACCCATCCGCGCGTGGTCATGACGCCACACGTGTCGGCCACGAGCTTCCCAGAGGACGTTGCCGAGGTCTTTGTGAGCAACCTCAACGCCTTCCTGCAGGACGAGCCCATGCAGTATGCCGTGGACTGGGCCAGCGGCTACTAACCATCCATTGTCTATCAACACGTGTGTGGAATGGATTCGCATTGGCGTCGTTGTTCTCTCTATATACATACATTAGATGATCTCTTTACTTACTCTCTCTAGTCTTCCTTGAGCGGCGACAGGTACAGATCGCCCCAGCGCGAGCCAGCACCAGCTGCTGTCCGTCTCGCCTTGGAGGACGCTCTCTCAGTGTCTACCTCAGCGTCCACATTGTCACTGCTGGTGGACACCTCGCCCTCGAGCATGTGCGCGATGAACTCGATCTCCTTGATCACCTTCTTGGGCAAATGCGCCTGCAGCGCCAGCAGCTTCTTCGCGAGCTTGGGCGTCACCTCGAGGCCGTTGTGGTGGCAGAAGAGCGCGATCTGCGCCAGCTCGTCCACGTTCACCTTGAGTTCGGTGGCAGTAGCCACCGCATGTGTTGAGCCCTCGGATTCAGGCTGCGGCTGCGTCTTGCGAGGGGCGCCGCGGCGCTTGGGAGTCGCTGGAGCCACGTGCTTGCGCTCCGAGAGCGCCTTGGCGGCCAGCGCTACGAGCTCCGCGGCCACCATGCGCTCAAAGCCCTGGCCCAGCGCGTCGTCGAGCACGCGCTTGCCCGTGGACTCGAGCAGCTTGAGCTTGAGGCAGCTCTTGAGCGCGAAGAAGTAGACGGCACCGTTGGGTTTCACGAACTGCTGGCGCAGCGACTCGAAGAGCTTGAGGCACTGGACCGCGCCGGCCTTCTCCTGCTCGAGCGTCGCGGTCTTGGTCAGCTCCGGCACCTTGCTGCGCGTCTTGGCCGCGTACTCCATGGCCACCTCGTAGTGGTGCACGTTCAGCGGGAACGCGAGGATTTTGCGCCCAAAGAGCTGGCCGAGGTTCTCAAACTGGCTCTGCTCGCCGTAGATAAAGAGCAACATCTCCATGACCTCCTGCTGGAAGAAGGGCTTCATGTCCTTGAGCAGCACGTCGCCATGCGGGTCCGCGTACAGTCCGAGGATGTGGCCGGCCTCGGCCAAGTGGCCGTACGCCACGAGCGCCTTGGTCACCTTGAGCACGCGGCTCGCCGGCTCCACCGCCTCGAGCCCGTGGAAGCGCACGAACTTAAGCAGTAGCGCCGCGGCCGTGAGCGGGTCGTGCTCGCGGTGGCCCGGCTTGACGTCGCAGATGCGCTTGAGCAGCGAACCAAACATGGCAGACGACACCGTCTCGTCGAAGAGTTGCACGGCGTTCTCAACGCGATTGGCCTGCAGCAGTGCACCCACGGCTTGTTCCGTAGTGCAGTTGGGGAAGTCCGTGACGGCGGCCGCGAGCGCGTCGTCGCTGCGCGAGATCGCAAGCGAGAAGAGCAGCGACTTGAGCACGTTCGGGTCCACCTCGTAGCTCGCGTCCTCACGGCACTTGGCCAGCAGCTGGTCGCGGATCTCGAGCACCTTGTCCACGCGGCGCGCGCGCGAGAAGGCGACCACGGCCGCGTTCTGCGCGTATGTGTTCGGCTCGAGCCCGAGCTGCTGCGTGGACTCAAAGAGCGCCATGACGTCGTCGTCGTCACCGACCGTGGCCTTGATCGAGATGGCCATGGAGAGCGCCTCGCCGTCCAACTCCTTGCTGTAGAGCTGCAGCATCTGTGCGCACACGCTCTCGGCCTTGCGAATGTTGCGCTCAAAGGCCGCCGGGTCCGTCGTGTGTTCGCGCATGAGCGCCAGCACCGTCTGCTTGTACATGCGCAGCGGGATCTTCACGGCCTCGCGTGGGCTCGCATTGCTGCTGCTAGCGTGGTTGGCCCGCGGCGCGCGGTGCGAGTTGTGACTCGCCATGCGGTCGAAGAGCTTCATGGCCAGGTCCGAGCGGCCGGCATGCATGCAGATATCCACGGCGTCGGCCACGCTCTCGACGTTCACGTCCACCATCTGCTTGAAGCTCAGCGTCTCGAGCGCCAGCGCGTAGGCGATGCGCCACTCGTCGGCCTTCTGCTCGCGCAGGTGCTTCAGAATCTCCATCTTGCCGCGGATCGGCGGCTGCACGCCGAACCTGTGGGCCGCAGCGATCCAGTGGCGCGCGCAGTCCCACGCCTCGGCCTCGAGCAGCTTGGAGATCGTGTCGCCAAAGCACAGGTCCGCGTTCTGCAGTGCCTTGACGTCCACGTACTCCACAAGCTTGAGCATGAGCGGCCAGTTCTGAAACTTGACGAACGAGTCCGTGCTCGCGCGCACGATCGAGTCGTTGATCTTGAGCCCGCGCGTTTGCATGAGCTTGAGGTACGAAAAGATGTGCTCCGAGTGGTCCTCGCGCGCCTTGCTAAATCCGCTGATCACGCCGTTGTAGAGCAGCTCGTCGTGCAGATCCGACGCGTCGTCGAACTCGTTCACCTGGTCCGCGTGGCTCGCGAGTTGCGCGTCAAGGCTGTTGCTATCATTGTCATGATCGTACACACTCTCGTCCTCGTCGTCGTCGCGTGGGAGGTCAGCGAAGCTCTGGCCGGCGTGCTCGAGCAGCACGTTGAGCGTGTCGAGTTCGCCGCTGGCCGCAAAGACACCGGCAAGACTCGCGTAGGCTGGTGGGAGGATCACCGGCACGCTCTGCACCATGATGTCCCACACGCGCTTGGCGTCCAGCGTGTTCTGCTTCGGGTCGCGCTCCATGTCGCGTGAGAGCGCGTTGAAGACTGCGAGGTAGATGCCCGCGGCCCGCGGGAGGTTCTTACCCGAAGCCCTGCGGCTCGAGACGAACGTGTCGAAGAGGTCGATGGCCGTTTGCGTTCTTCCCAGGCGGCCGTTCGCGCGGATCGCCAGCGAGTACGTCGCGTCGCGGATCACGTCGTGGTCAAAGGTCTCGTAGATGTGGTCGAAGACCGCGAGTGTGAGCTTCGAGTCGCTCGTGGTCGCAAGCTCCTGCAGCAGCTTGGTGTACTTCATGAGCGCCGGCGCCGGCTCATTGGCTTCCACGATCTTCTTCCAGCACGCGAGCGCCACGTTGTTCTTGCCCGTGCGCACGTACGCAACCATGATGCGGCCGTAACAGAACACCGACGGGTTCATGCCGTACGAGATCATCTGGTCAAACAGCCGGCCGGCCTGCCAGTAGTCGCTGTTCTTGATCAGCGCGTCGATCGTGGCTGTGTAGATCGGCTCGTGCAGCACGAGGCCGCGGTCGTTTACGGTCGCGAAGGTCTGCAGCGCCTGCGGCAGCGCCTGGTTCACGATCTGCGCGCGGATGAGTTGGTTGAACACGCCCTCGTCGGCCTTGATGCCCGCTTTCTCCTCCATGATCGTGAACAGGTTGACTGCGATGTCCGGACGCCCGCCCATGCCCACGGCGCGGATCGTCGCCGCGTAGTGCGATGTGTCCACGGTCATGCCGCACTTCTTCCACAGGTTGTTGAATACGGTCTTGGCGCTGTACGCGTCGCGCATTTGGCCGCACGCCTCCATGGTCGCGTGGAAGGCGGCGTCCGAGAGCGGCACACCCTTGCCCGTCACGTCCACCGCGTGGTCCACGATCAGCTTCCACTCCTCGCGCGCCAGGTACGCCTGCATGATGTAGTCCACCGTCGCGCTCGTCGGCAAAATGTCGTCCACATTCATGTTCTGCAGCAACCCCGGGAGCACCTCGACCTTGCCCATGCGCGCGCACGCGGCGATCGCGCGCTCATACATTTGTGGATCGAGCGCGTGACCGTGCTTGTCGATGCGGTCCAGTAGCTTGAGCGCCTGGCGCCAGTTGCCGGTCTCGCGGCAGCCGTTGAGCTCCTCCAGGAAGTTCCGGATCTCGTCACTCGCCTGCGCTGGTGGGGGCAGCGAGTCTGGCGACGTGCTCTGCCAGCGGCGGTGCATCTGCACCGCAGTGGTCGATCGTGAAGCAGACAGCATCGCGTTCTTCTCGAGCAGCGCACTGCTGAAACGCGACGGAATGAGCGTGCTCAGCGCCTGCTGGCTGGTCGCGGCCGGAGCAGCAGCTCGGCCATTCGTGAGCGCCACCTGCTGGCTGCGGCGCGTTGACGCGAGAAGGCGTCCCGCACGGATCATGCTCGGTTGCCTGTGCAAGCAGCGACGTGTGGTGATGACAGGGGCTGCTGTCGCTGCGCTGGTCGTGCGTAGAGAGAGAAAAGGAGCTGCTGCTGCTTCCACTTCCACTTCCACCTGCACTGCGAGTGAATGGAGCTCTTCGGCTGCTGCTCAAATCCAACCAATGCGTTACGTGCGCATTTCTGTGCAAAGTGCGCAGTTGATGGATAAAATCGAACCTAACAACAATGATTAATAAGCCTTTTACACATGATACCTGTTCAACATGATATTCTGCATACATGATGGATTTTAGAAGATATTGTATACGAGGTAAGTCCGCCTATTCGATAAAGTACCAGCATATGGCACTTCAACTTGCCAACACTCAACAGCATAATAAAATGCCGCCGGATGGCACGCCGCTGACGCCCATGGAGGCGCGCCAGCAGATGCAGCAGGCGTTCCTCTCGCGCCTGCTGCTGGTGGTCGGGAGCCTCGTGATCCTCTGTCTCCTGACGTTCTAGGCTCGCTCACAAGCCTCTGATAAT
>JAASGT010001175.1:0-10555 GCA_023334315.1 Globisporangium alternatum | reverse complement strand
TGGCAACGGTTATGGCTATGGCAACGGCTACGGCAATGGCTACGGCAATGGCTATGGCTACGGCGGTGGTTACTACGGCGCTCCAGGCTACGGTGGCTATGGCTACGGTGGCTACAGTGGCGGCTACTTCTGAGCTGCTGCAAAGAAGCTCATTGCTGCTCATGTCTTCATAGTATTCGGAAGGAAGCGAGTGCTTTTTAAGTACGTAGTGTAGTGTAGTCCCTCTGTGAGAAGGCTCTGACGCCTCAAAATGCAAACAATACTAGCCAAAGCTGTTCTGCCTGGTTGCGGGGCTGTGTGGCCTCAACGTTCGTCGCGCCCAAATGATCACAAACGCGAAATTATCTGAAGGCTGTGAGACTTTGGCTCCGCGTCCCTGGATCCCTGCAGCTCTCATGAACGACGACTTTGTGATGCTGAGCTCATGTTTGTGAGTTGTCGTAATGTTTCGCTATTACCATAGTGTCATAATAATATTGTACTAGCTTGCAAAAGGGCACCATCACGAGCGTCGCGAGTGTCGACAGAGTGCACACCTTGGGTATCCGACGCTTCGCGCACCATTGCCACACGTAAGCTGCTTTTCGCGTGTGTCCGTACTGCTGCGGCCGGGTCTCTCTATGAAAATGTCGATGGCTCAGGTCACGTCATAGACTTGAGCTTCTCGTACGCCGAGTTGATGATTCCCCAGGAGAGCAGCGACCGGAAAAAGTTCATGTGGACGCCCCGATATAATCTGCTCAGACTGTGCCCACGCTCGGCGTACGTAAGCTGTAGCGCCTGCACCGTGCCGATGAACGGTTCGCCGTACACGCTCTGCATGCGCGTTCTTGCCACTGGTTCACACACAAAAGATCACAGAGTCAGTCAGTCAGTTGAATCACACCCAGGCTCGCCTCGCATGACCCTGTTATACTATCGTACCGTTGATCGGGAACGAGACCGTACTGATGACTGCGCCGAGCACAGCGCCGCAGAAGAAGTCGTTGAGCATCCTTGTGGCCGACGAGTTGCCGACGGGGAACGAGTCACGCAGCGGCTCACGCAGCCCAAAGAAAAGCATGTTACCCGGTCCGTTGCGGAAGAGGATCGCTGAGAGGCCGCGGTAGTGCTCGCGCAGCCCAAACTTGTTCAGGTGCACGATGGCATCGTACGCGCCCGTGATCTCGGCATTGAACTTGGGCGTCTGCAGGAGCGTTTGGGCACGCTATAAAGAGCCAATCGATCATATAGACAGTGATGAGTACTGTGGCTTAAATTCTTATATAAAAGCGCAGCAACATCGTACCTCAAACGGCGTGAGGATCGCCTCAGTCGTGCCCGAGAGCCCCGCTGCAAGCAAGTGGATGCCCTTGTGGTTGCCAAAGCGCTCGACGAGGGCCTCGTCGTACCAGTTGTAGAGCCCAAACATGATCGACTTTGACACGGCGGCCTGCAGCAATGGGGGCTTCACACCGCGATAGAGCATGAAGAGCCCCTCGTTCTTGACATTCTGGTACGCGTCCCACGTGTTCAGGCCGAAGAGCTACAGACAAACGACACCCACACGCACAAAACACACGACCATAATTTCAACCACCACCACACACACAAGAGTAAGCACATCGTCATATCCAAACGCACCTGCTGCCGGAACATGATCTTATTAGGCGGGAATGTGATCACGATGTTGATCGCCGCGGCCGTGCCGCCGCAAAAGAACTCGCGCAAGTGCGGGTACGACCGGAAGAACTCGGGCGCGTACGGGAGCCGGTAGTCGCCCGTGTGCGCGTGTCTGTTGCTGTACGCGCTCACCGAGCTGTCTGTTGCATCACTCTCTTGTGCTGCACCCTCTGGACTGCGTCGATGCAGCAGCGCCTCGGTCGCCGGCATGTGCGGCGACTTGGGGTCGTGCCCGTCGTTCAGAATCGTCCCCATCGTGGGCACTCGGGGTCCCACCCACGCGTGTACGTGCGTGCGGCTGGGGTTCGCGAAGAAGAAGAAGAAGAGAACGGGAACGGGCGACCGAGCGCTACGTCGGCGTCTTCGTCAGCTCACGTGCGTGCTTTCGCCTTCTTCCGAGCGCTTCGCGTCCACGACTGCAACCCGAAATACACCCGACACGCAAGTGAGACGCGTAACCATAGCGTTGCGTAACCAGCGTAACTGCTCCAAAAAAGGATACGTACGAGGCGTGTGTCTCAAATTGAAAAGCATAATACTTAGTCATATAATGTGTACCACATAATGTTGGGCTTATAATACACTCAAGTAGTGTGGCACTGAAAGTTGAAGTTTTTATGTAGTTGCAATTGTACTCTTGCCACTCTAATTTAGGACGCTCACAAACTCCTTTCTCCCAACTGGACATAGTATCAGAGCGCGTCCTATTTGTCTTTGAAGCAGTAGCAGAAGAGAAGAACGCGCGAGAGACGCCGCAAATTGACCGCAGATCCCATTGAAAGAGAGAGACGCTCACACCAGCAGCAGCAGTGCATCGCGATGGAGGCGCGTAACGGCAAGTGGGTGAACGTCGACTACTCGAACCGCGTGCTCGACGAGAACTACGCGAGTCAGCAGCAACACGAACAGCAGCATGAGCATGAGCATGTCGATACGATCGCCGATGCGGCGCACGGCAATGGCGGCTACGCGGACGACGACGACGCGCTCTTCTACGACGGCAACGAGCACGGCTATGGATACGGATACGGCGCTTCGCATGCTGATGAAGACGGTGAAGATGACGATGCCCGCAGCGGTCATGCGGTGGGGAGAGGCAACTCGGGAGGCGTCGTGGTCGGCGTCGCGCACGAGTCGTACGGCGCGCAGCTGCTGAACGGACGCCAGCAGCTGCACCAGCAGCAAAAGCAGCAGCAGGAGGAGCAGGATGCGTCGATCCAGATCGCCGTGAGCGAGCCGGTGAAGCAGGGCGAGGGCATGAACGCGTACATCTCGTACAAGATCAGCACAGTCACGAACCGCGCGCAGTTCTCCAAGAGCTCTTTCTCCGTGATTCGCCGCTACAGCGACTTTGTGTGGCTCCACGGGAACCTGTACGCGATGTACCCGGGCGTGGTCGTGCCACCGCTGCCGGAGAAGCTGCTCGTGGGCCGGTTCTCACCCGAGTTTGTCGAGTCGCGCCGTCGCGCGCTCCAGTTGTTCCTGCACCGCTGTTGCCTACACCCGGAGCTGCAGCACAGCGAGCACTTGACGACGTTTCTGGAGGCAACGGACGACGCGCTGCAGCATTTCAAGTCGGACCCGAAGAACAGCGTCGCGAAGGGCGCGCGCGGATCAATCTTTCAGTGGATCGACGAGACCGTGAACACGATCTCGACGAGTCTCGGCGCCAGCAACACGAACCTCGAGAAGACCCCGGCAGACCTTGAAGTGGACGAGATGATCGCGTACATTGACGGCCTCGAGCCGATCATGACGGGTCTCCACAAGCACGCGCACGGACTCACGAAGCGCGCGCGAGAGATCGCCGATGGACTCTTTGAGTTCGGCGTGTCGTTCACGCTACTGGGCAAATCTGAGGAGAACCGATCGTTGCAGGAAGGGCTGAACCACATTGGCAAGTGCTCGGACCGCTTGTCGATCTTGGCGGCAGAGCACGCTGAGCGAGAGGCGCTGAACTTTGAAGAGCCGATCTTTGACTACATCCGTCTCGTGGGGGCCGTGAAGGCAGCGCTGCACAAGCGTAACGAAGTGCGCGGCTCGTACGGAAATGCTGTTGCGGACCTGGAGGCAAAGACCGCGATCCTGAACAAGCTCTTGAAGCACAAGAGCGCGGCTGAAGAGAAGATCCAGGTGGCTGAGAGTGACGTCAACAAGGCGCAACAGCGCGTCGACGATGCGAAGCTGGAGTACGACATCGTCACGGAGCGCGTCATGCGAGAGGTACCAATATTTATACTTTGATGTTGATATTTGGAGGATGTGTGAGCTGACTGTATGGCTGGTAATGCTGATTGTTTGTGTGTAGGTGGAGCGATTCCGGCGCGAGAAGCTCGCAGACTTCAAGCGCATCATTCTCGACTACATCCAGATGCAGATTGAGTACAGCAAGAAGGTATGAGAGCTACTCTATTGTCGCTGTTGAGGTTATGCAAGAATTTGATTGATTGGCTGCTGAGTTGTTGATGCTAACAATGTTGTTTCTGTGATTGAAGGTGGAAGACGAGTGGAAGAGCGTGATTCCACAACTGGCGCAGATCCAAGTCGACACGACGTCTCCATCGACATCCACGAGTGCGACGAACTCGCTCATCCAGGAGAACTACATTAGTTCAGACGGCGGACCCGGCGCCAACATGGATCTGCTTTCGCTGAGCCACGAGGACATGGCAGGCGGACACCAAAACCACCGACAGCAGCCGCCACAGCGACCGCCTCGACACTATCAGATGACGCACGAGAACCCGGATGTGACCATCTAGGGCGAGTTTTGGTTGCGGCGACACTTTGTCGCCAGCAAGAGCAGATGGTGCTGACAAGCATAGTCGCGAGGAGAAGAGAGAGAGAACATGGGGAACGCCGTCATGCGAAGGGGATGGTGGCTGAATTGATTGATTATATTAGTAGCGCGCGTATTGTAGAAGACACAGACAACGACCAAGCAAGCAGAAGACAAGACCATGAGAGAGAGTGAGAAACAAGAAACAAGTCGTACGTATTGTCTTCATGGATATGTGTTGCTAGTAGCGGTGCTTGTCTATGTCTGCAAGCTCGAAGTGTAGGTCCCCATTGCGACTCGCTCGCTACACCTGTGCGCTCTGGCGACCAGCCAAGTTCGCCAGCAGCTGCTCGCGCGACGGCAGGATCCATCTCCTGTAGCTGTCCTCGTACTTGGCATATCCGGACGCTGCCTTGGTGTTCAGGCGGCGCTCTGTGACCCAGAAGGACGCCATGCCGACGCCCACAGCCAAGATGCAGCTTCCCAGCAGCAGCAAGGCCTGGAGCACGTCAAAGCCGATCACTTGGCTCATGGGCAGTGCCTCAAAATTGTTCTCCGGCAAGGCACACGTCGCGCCACCAGCGTTTGACAAGGACGCGGTTGCCGCAGCAGCGCTCGCGAAGAGGTTCACCGGGTACGACGAGTACAGGTACAGGTTGCACGGGCCATTCACTGATGAGCCGCGCGCGATGCGCATGTTGCCGTTCTCGCCCCACATGGTGCCCCACGTGTTGCGGATGATCCAGTACTTCTCGCCCGTCTCGGTCTCGCCAAAGCCCGCGATCACGACCGCGTGGTTCACCTCTTTGCCGTCGCTCAAGCAGTCCATGGCATCGTAGATGCCACTAGAGTAGAGCTTGAAGCCGTCGCCCGTGGCATCCAAGTTGGCAGACACGGGGCCCGTCATGACGGCGCGCAGCAGCGCTTCCTCGTTCTATAAGGTGAGAAGGGAGAGTCTGTATGTTAGCCTTGCTGTTGGAGACAGACTATCACGAGTTCATCAGACGTACACTCGAGTCGACTGCCACGTAGCTCGACGACGAGTTCTTCCACGTGACCGCGACGTCGCTGGTGCTCAGCGTCTGGCAGAGTGTCTCGCCCGCGGTCGTCGCCATCACGTACGGATACTTGTTGGCGCACGCGACGCCATAGGGCGCCATGCGACTCATGTACTCGTACGTGAGGAAGGGCATGCCACCGTCGCAACCTTCCGAGGACGAGATCATGTCTTTGGCAAACTTGCTGCGGATGTGGTCCAGCGGCGCCGAGCAGCTCAACACCTGCTCCACGCTGAGTGGGGACTGCGACGAGTGGACACCAAGATGAATGTCATCAGTACACTGAAGGATGGATCGGCTATAGGCTACAGAAAAGTACCATGTTAAGTGCGTACCGCAGTGACGTTGTTCTCGATCGCGTATCGGCTCTCAGTGACAGCAAGGCCTGCAACGCAGTCAGTCAGTTAGGGTCGTGAGTCCGATGGATCGAATGATATCTGAGATGATATGGATAGATAGGTACCTGAGAACGCCCAGCAGCTCCCGCACGTGCCCTGGTTCTTGATAGGCGTCACGTACTTTCCGTTCTTGATCGTGAGCCAATCGACTTCCTTCGGGATTGCGACTTTCGCACTCGCGGCCACAAGCGAGTCTGCGCCGCCACTTGATGCGTCCTTGAGGTGCGGCGCGCCATGGTGGTGGTGATGGTGATGGTGACCATGGCCGCGATTGCCGGCACTCGAGCCCACCGCTTCTGGGCGGGACTTCAGGAACGACCGGTACTCTTCGTCACTCAGATCACTGAGCTCGTTCAGTGCCATTGTGTACGTCGACTGGCCCGCGTGCTGCTTGCGGTTGTGCGCGGCCACGATGCTCTCGCTTTGCGCGACCGCTTGCGCGCGCGAGAAGACGGACTTGCGCTTCGGCCCTAACACCGAGCGCTGTCGCGTGCGTGTCTGCTCCATGTGCAGTGTCGACTCAAAGTGGTCGACCACGGCGCTCGCGGCTTCGAGGCGGCGCTGGTCAGGATGCTGATGAGGCGCACCAGCAGCAGTTGCGATCTTGCTCTCGTCTGCGCCGGCGCTGTAGCAGAACGTCGCACAAGCGACAACGACAGCCAGCAGACTGGTGGTCATGCGGCCAGGAGATCGCATACTGAGTGGTACTGCACGTAAGACAAGTAGCGACTGATGTGCGCGTTGGCACGTGGTGCTCGTGTTAATGTCGCTTTGGATTTGTTCATTTTGGTCACCCAACTCAGGCTCCGCCCCTGTGGAAATCGATTGAAACAAGGATAACCGACCAGTATCGGTTTGAAAAGGATAAGTGGGCCATTTTCGGAAGAGCATGAAGGCAGCTCAGATGCAGGACGAGGCGACAGCGAAGGACGCGATGGCGGCGTGGACCCACGAGCGCGCAGAGCTGCTGGCGACCATCCAGCGGCAGCAGGAGGACGCCGAGCGGCTCGCCAAGCGCTTCAAGCTTCTGCAGCGCACGCTCGTGGACCAGCAGAAGCTGCTCGACCGGTACCAGCAAGCGCTCGTCCAATCCGGAGCGCTGCCCCGAGCCAACGACGGTGACAATGCGTCTAATAAAGCAAACACAGTAGCGACAGGCGACGCTATACGAGGCTCTTCCGATTGTAATGATACTACTAGAGCTGCGGTTGCGCCAAATGCAGCCATCAAAGCCAAGCCTCAGATGCCGACAGTGGACAAGCATCGCGCTCTCACGGCGGTGAGCACGACCAAGAACGCGACGAGCTCGATCGTGCGTACCACTCCAGTTGTTCCACGCGTAGTGACTCAAAACACCGAGAAGCTTGCTGTTGCTACTAGTGTTGTTGCTGTCTCTACGAGTGCATCAAGCTCAAATTCAAGGCAACAGGATACAGATGTGACGCCTCGAGAATCAAAAGATCAGGCCGCTCACACTCCGATATCCAGCTCCAGAGCGAAGTCAACAGCCAGCGAGGTGGCTCCCAGTAGCGCATCTGTATCAAAAGACGAGGCGAGCGCGTCGTGGATCTCCCGCAAAGCTGATTTCCATCGCGCGCCGCCCGTGGCAACGCAGTTGGAAGTCAAACCCGAGCTTCCTTCATTGATATTGTCAGCCAGCAAGACGACGCCGACAGCTCCTGCTCATCAATCTGCTGCTGTTGCGGGTGTAAAACGCAAGGCGAAGAGCTCCAGCGATCGAGCGCCGACATGGGCGCAGGAGAAGCAGCGCATGAAGGAAGCCGGGATCATCGTCACGACCGGCAAGCGACGGTTCGCCGATTTGAAGTCTTCAGCAGTAGAGACGACACGATTAGCAAAGGGCGACGCTTCCCCACAGAGCGGTGACGAGAAGGATAATGCGTTCCAGTACGTCGAGGTCGTGCGCAGTCGTGAGGCGCGCGCCGCATTGCCCGGCCACGACTGTGTCGAGTGTCGCAAGTACTACGAAGCACTCGATGGGCTCATCCCAGACGCCGACGCACAGCTCGCCAAGGCAAAGTGCTCGCGACACCGCGCAAAGTTTGAACCGTACAACACCCCTGATGACTTCTGGCGCCTGAGCTTTCCGGACTCGGAGCCCCAGCCTTCGTCCCCATGATTCTGAGAGACCGAGTCCAGCCAGCCATTGACAGCCCAACCACCCAGGTATTCGTATTTAGCGTTGTAAACTATGGGAAATCAAACCAGCAAGCATCAAGAACTCAAGTGCGCATGCTTTCACAATTCATGCAGACTAATGGAGAACGACTCCACTTGGCGTGTCTTACGGTCTTGCTGCACAGGAATGAATGGCGATGGTAGGAATAGTCATAGGGATGGTGGCAGCAGTGGAGATATCGACGACGAAACTGCTCTTTACCTCCCACACAAGCCTTTGGATCAGTTCAACCGACACTTGCTCAACTTCATTGCTGGGAACTCGCCCATGCATCATTCGCTGTTCCACTTTGTTCTCAAGTCCAAACGCAAGCTGATCGAACAGGGAAGACCCTCAGACGTAGCAGGCGCTGGGCTGACTCTGATGCTCACACGATCTCCACACGATCCAAAGCTGGCAACGAGCCTTACGAAATCACTCGTACTATTGAATGCTCATTCCCAGAAGACGACATATAGACAAATGAAAGTCACGAGTGCTTTAGTGACAACCATAATTGTACCTGAGTACCTGAGCCCGGATCACAATCCATGCAGCTCAACCACTTTGTCGGTGATCTGCTGCTGGTGCGTCTGGAGCTCCTGGTATTCCCACCGCTCTACTTCTTCAAGGAACGGGTCGTCAATCTGATCCTTCGGGTCGTCCAGACGAAGCAGCGCCTCGACCACGGCCGCGCCGCAAAAAGGCACGTACGTCTCCGAGTACCCGCCCTCGTGCGCAAACACCACGCGGCCACCACACAGTTGGTCTGCGACCTGGATCACTTGCTGCGCCATGAAACGAAACACCTGACTGCTCAGGATCATCGCCGCCAGCGGATCTGCATACGACGCGTCAAAGCCCGACGACACGAGGATGAAGTCTGGTTCAAAGCGTCGCAGCGCAGGCACCACCACACGCTCAAAGGCGTACTTGTAGGCGCCCGATCCGGACCCTGGTGGCAGCGGCACGTTGACTGTGAACCCATCGCCAGCACCCTCGCCTTTCTCCTGCCACGCACCACTGTATGCCGGGTAGTTGTTCGCCTGGTGCAGTGATATGAACAGCACGCTATCGTCGTCATAGAACGCGTCCTGCGTGCCGTTCCCGTGGTGCACGTCGTAGTCGACGATCGCGATCTTGCGGATGATCTGCGGGTACTTCTGCAGCAGGTGCTTGGCCGTGATCGCCACGTTATTAAACAAACAGAAGCCCATGCCTCTAGTAGGTGTCGCATGGTGTCCTGGTGGTCTCGTGAGCGCGTACGCGGTTGACACTGAGCCCTGTATCACGGCCTCGGCCGCTTGGAGGACACCACCGGCCGACAAACACGCAATGTCGAACGCAAACTGAGAGAACGGCGCGTCTTCGCCCGCGTCCCCACCTTCTTCACGCTGAGATTTCGCTTCGATCTCGTCAATGTACTGCTTTGTATGGACGAGCGCCAACTGGGCCTTGGTGACGGGGACGGCCGTGATGGCATGCAGCTTGGCGAGGATGCCCGAGACCGCGAGCAGCGCGTGGAAGCGGCGCTTGGTCTCGGCGCTCTCCCAGTGCTTGAACGGCTCCACCAGCGCTGTGTACTGCAAACTCCACGGCCGGTGCCACATGTAGCGCTCATCAAAGACGTACCCGACGCGGCGCTCGTCGTTCGACGGCTGCTGCTGGTGCTCCGTTGGTGACGCCATGTTGGCTACTACTTCGTCGTGGCTTGAACGAAGATCTGAGTTGATACCGGTTTCATCGACGGTATATATACTGACGCTCTTCATGGCCTGGGAGCTTGAGGATTGGGAGGTCCGGTGGAATGCGCGTGTTGGCTTTGGAACACATTGCGGAATGAGCATTACTCGTAACCGAGCCAGCGGGTAGTGTCTAGGAAATGCTTCTTCTGCAAAGCTGTTGCCTCATCTTCCAATCGTGACTCGATCAAGAAATGCGTTTGCCTCGGTCGAGAGATCTGGACAATCGTCGTGGCACTGTGTGAGGGATGATAACACTCTCAGCCTGTCAATCGAGGTGTCTTCTTCACTGACGGGTTGTCCCTGCTGTTGTGTGTTCGATAGTGGTGGGGACTGATGGGATTGAGTCTGTCTTACACTCGGAGTACAAAGACTGCGGCTTTCTCGGGTACAAATGCAGCGGCTACTGTAATATAAAGAGCTGGATGACCTCCTCCACGTGTGCTGCAGCATGCGCTCCAGTAATCATGTCTGAATCAATCAGACCAATACGCTAGCTGGTAGGAGGTGCAAGAACTTCAGTCAACAAATTTGAATGTACCATTTTTGAGACATCGGACGACATGGATCATCATCTTTGCGTTGGACTCACACATCAATCGGTTGGACGCGCTCACTTAGTCATGAACTCCTCGTAGCTCTGGCCGAACAGACGCTGCACGTCGCGCTCGATGTCCGACTTGGAAATCTTCCAGCCCGTGTTGAACATCTTGCTGTACATGTCGACGAGCACCTCA